>VSMD01072866.1:0-51023 GCA_008750895.1 Mirza zaza
AAGCAATCCTGCTGCCTCAGCCTCCTGAGTAGCTGGGACTACAGGCATGTGCCACCATGCCCGGCTAATTTTTTTTTCTATATATATTAGTTGGCCAATTAATATCTTTCTATTTATAGTAGAGATGGGGTCTCGCTCTTGCTCAGGCTAGTCTCGAACTCCTGAGCTCAAATGATCCGCCCACCTCGGCCTCCCAGAGAGCTAGGATTACAGGCTTGAGCCACCGCGCCCGGCCTTGACCACACTCTGTTTCCTCGTCTTGTCTTATACATCAGCCAAACCAGGAATCGTAAGATGGAGAGTTGTGACTACAAAGGCCTTTTTCCTTTTGAGTGCAAAGACTGGGTGAGAGAGCCATGTAAATAGTGTCTAAGAGAGAGCTCAAGTGCAGTGAAGGTTTTTATCTAGAAACCAGTAAGTGAAGAAATATATGGTAATTATCAGAACAATTTTCAAATTGTTAAGTCAAGCTATTAAAAAAAGGCTTATATAATTAGGAACTTACCAGAATCAAATTGATCATCTATGGTTTTCTATCACAAGACTCAATCCACTGTGTTATTCATTGTACTTCCTGGTAATTAGTGTTTATAATTAATAAACATGCATGGCATCCATGGTTCTCTGAAATGGAATTTTTATCTCTCTCAATAGCTCCCATTTCTCAGTTCCTATGATCCATACTGGATGATTCCCAACATGGAAAGTATTTTCACATATGTATACTCCTTGCTGCTTTTATGCATGCATTTATTTATCCCACAGATTCAAAGCACATATATAGTGCCAAGCACAGGCCTAGATGATAGGAGACAATGGGAAGAAGACAAACAGGTCCCTCCTCCAGCGAGCTTCTTCACCTCTCTTTGGAATATATTCCTGAAGAAATAATTATTTTAAAAAAAAGTTATTAAATTACAACTGTTAAAGGTGGTATGAAGGAGGAAGACTGAGTGTTGCAATATTGTACAGAAAGGGAGATCTAATCTTGCGTTTGTGGGGAGAGGGAAGTTAACAAAGTCTTCTCTGAGGAAGCTTTTAATTGTCTGAGGCTTATATGAGGCTTGGCACAGGTAGATGCGCAGGTATGTTAAAGAGAGTTTTTATGATATGCAATTAATTTAAGTAAAAATTTCTATAGTCAATTGCAAAGGTAAAGATATTGTGTTGCTGCCCTTTGAGCATTACTGTAAATGTTATAAGCTTTGGCAAACTGTTTTACACAAAATAAGTAAAAATAAAGCATGAATTTAAGCATGGAATTAAAGATAATTTTATATGCTTTTAAAATTATAATTAATGTATTTATTCATATATTTAATAAATTTTTTGTAAGTAGTGTATTATGGAGTGGCAGGTGATGAGCTTTGGAATCAGAGATTTGAATTGAATCCTTGCTTTGGCATTACTGTTTTGGGGAATATTCTGAGTCTCAGTGTATTCTTCTATAAAATGGGGATAATGATGCACACTTTGAAAGATGTCGACATACAGACTGAGAATCTCTAATCTGATTAGGGATTCTGAAATCCAAAATGTTTCAAAATCTGACATGATGCCACAAGTAGAAGATTTTTTCACACCTGAGCTCATGTGATGAGTCACTGTCAAAATGCAGTAAAAACTTTGTTTCATGCACAAAATTATTTTAAAATATATTTAAAATTTTAAATATATTTAAAATATTTTAAAATACTAATTAATTTAAAATTATTTTAAATTACATTCAAGATATACGTATAAGGTATATGTGAAGCATAGATGAATTTCTCATCCCTAAGATACCACATTATATATATGCAAATTTCCAAAATCTGAAGAAATCCAACATCTAAAACATGTATGGTTCCAAGCACTTTGGTTAAGAGATACCCAACCTGTAATGTAGATGAAGCATTTATCACTGTCTAGGGCATTGTTGGTCTCCAGTATGTGGTAGCTATCGTCATCATCATTAGTATTGTTTTTATTATTTGCTAGGATTAAAAATAAATCAGATTAGTTTAAGCCATAGTAATTATTCTGTAGTTCAATTGTGGATATACTATTAAAGTTTCAATATCTTAATACAGAGCCCTAAAACTACATTTGTAATTATCATTATCTGAGACTACTAGACTACTGTGTGCCCTTTGGAGAATGTCGTAATATATTCTAATTCAATAATTAGAAGTATTGAAGAACCACAGGTTGCTCATAAAAGAACAGGAAATGACTAAATAGCCTTGATTTTGGTAACTTGTATTTATGGTTATTCTAGCGTATAGAATTAGAAACTACTTAGTGAAACCTGGAGTGGTGGGAATTTACAGTGGGGAGAAGGAGGTGGAGGCTTTAGAAGACATTTATTGTCAGTCTTGCTAAAGATTGTAGCTTTCATCCTGTTGGTGACAGAGAGACAATGAAAGGTTATACCCAGAGGTGTGACTTGGGCATATCCGTGTTTTTGAGGGCTAGCTTGGAGGAAGGGGTGGAAAATGGGAAGTAAAGAAGTAAAGGTGCCTTAATAGACCAAATGAAAATGTCTGCGGAAGTGAACTGGTTATAGGTTGCAAAGCAATCAAATAATAAAACTGAGACACGGCGATGGCCTGAAGGTGGAATTAAAATGAATCTTTAAGAGATCAAATTGGCAGGTTTTTTTGATGAATTGGAAGAACTAAAAGTAGGAGTAGTGTTCAAGGAAGTGAATGACTCAGACATCGTGAAAAGTATTGAGAAAAAGGCAAGGACATGTTTGAAAAAAATATTTCAAGGGTAAAAATCCATCAGACTTGGTGATTAAGTAGATGGACAGAGGTAAGTAAAAGGATTCATGGATAACTTAGGGAAAATGCCAGCTTTTGGACAGCAAAGTGTAGCTGAAAAATGTAGTTAGAGGGCAAGTTTATAATTTTTGTTTTAATCCAATCTATTGACTTTGAAGTGCTTATGGGACATCTGGGTGCTAATAACAGGTAGACACTACATAATGCGTGTCTGTCCTGAAGATGTAAGTCTGAAAGATATGAGCAGATATGTGACAGCTGACCTCAGGAGTGGAGGACATGATCCAGCGAGAAAGCTCTGCTACTCTCTTGCCTTTACTCATTAAGTAATTTTTTTAAACATTCAATTCTTTTAAAAAAATTGAAAAGTTTATAAAGTAAAGCTATTACAGTAAGCTAAGGTTAGTTTATTATTGAAGAAAGAAAAGTACTTCCTATAAATTTAGTGTAGCCTGTGTGTCCAGTGTTTGTAAAGTCTACAGTAGTGTACATTGATGTCCCGGCCTTCACATTCACTCACCACTCCCTCACCTGCTCACCCAGAGCAATTCCCAGCCCTGCAAGCTTCATTCATGGTAAGTGCCCTACACAGGTGTACCATTTTTTATCTTGTATACTGCATTTTTAATGTACTTTTTCTGCTTAGATACACAAATACCATTGTGTCACAATTGCCTATGGTGTTCAGTATAATAATGTGCTGTACAAGTTTGTAGCCTAGGAACAATAGGTTATACCATATAGTCTAGGTATGTAGTAGTCTACACCACCTAGGTTTGTATGTCATAGTATACAATGGTTTCTACCTTTTTGACTCTTTTGTAATAACTTACCTTAAAACGCAAACACATTGAACAGTTGTACAAAAGAATTTTCTTTATGTTCTTAATTTTTTCTCTTTTTAGTACTTATTAGTCTTTTTTTTATCTTTTAAACTTTTTTGTTAAAAACTAAAACACAGGCTGGGCATGGTGGCTCACGCCTGTAATCCTAGCTCTCTGGGAGGCCGAGGCGGGCGGATCCTTTGAGCTCAGGAGTTCGAAACCAACCTGAGCAAGAGCGAGACCCTGTCTCTACTATAAATAGAAAGAAATTAATTGGCCAACTAATATATATAGAAAAAATTAGCCAGGCATGTGGCACATGCCTGTAGTCCCAGCTACTTGGGAGGCTGAGGCAGCAGGATTGCTTGAGCCCAGGAGTTTGAGGTTGCTGTGAGCTAGGCTGACGCCATGGCACTCACTCTAGTCTGGGCAACAAAGCGAGACTCTGTCTCAAAAAAAAAAAAACCTAAAACACAAGCACACACAGTAGCCTAGGCCTACTCAGGGCCAGAATCTTCAGGAACAGTAACAGGCATGGAGCTGTCATCTCCTATGATAACAATGCCTTCTTCTGGAAAACCTTCTGAAGGGTCTACATGAGGCTGTTATACAGTTAACATTTTTTTAACATAAGGAGTAAATAATGATAAAAAGCATAGTATAGAAAATATTAACATATGACCTAATAACAGTCATTTATAATCATTATCAAGTATTATGTACAGTAAGTAATTGTGTGTGCTATAATTTCATACAACCAATGGTGCAGTTGCAGTAGGTTTCATTACACCAGCATCAACACAAACATGTAATTCATTGTGCTATGACATTTTAACAGTATTGGTTTTTACCTCCAAAATATTGCTCGAATCCATGTACTTTTTACCAGCATCCTAGTCCAAACTACCAGCATCTCTTGCCTGAAATTTTAGCAACCATTAATATGTGCTCTCTCCATGGGCTAAGAGTACCCACTATTGTTTTCATACTAGCTACCCACAGTAGATTTTTCTATATATAAATAAGATAGAGTCATACTCCTGCTTCAAAATTTTCCTGGATTTCCATTGCTTTAAGGATACAAAGGTAGGGGAAAGAGCAATCTCTTTAGCATGATCCATAAGCCATCCTCCCTCTGGTCACAGCTTCTACAATACTTCCTTCCTCTCTTCCTCCCAACTTCAGTACTCAGTTGCCCTAGCCCTGATATCCTACCTTGCTTCAAGTCCTTATGTCTTTGTTCGTGGAATGTCCTCTGCTGGGAATGCTTTTTCCCTAAGGCCTAACTTGCCTAGAAATTGCCTAATGTTCATTCAAGACTCAAGTCCAAGGCTAACCCCTGGATAAGCCTCTAATCTAAGTTCATTGACCACTTCTTCTTGGACCCATCTGTACATGGCCAAATTTTTTTTTTTTGAGACAGAGTCTCACTTTATTGGCCAGGCTAGAGTGAGTGCCATGGCGTCAGCCTAGCTCACAGCAACCTCAAACTCCTGGGCTCAAGCAATCCTGCTGCCTCAGCCTCCCAAGCAACTAGGACTACAGGCATGCGCCACCATGCCCGGCTAATTTTTTTTTTCTATATATATTAGTTGTCCAATTAATTTCTTTCCGTTTATAGTAGAGATGGGGTCTCGCTCTTGCTCAGGCTGGTCTCGAACTCCTGAGCTCAAATGATCCGCCCACCTCGGCCTCCCAGAGAGCTAGGATTACAGGCGTGAGCCACCGCGCCCGGCCCATGGCCAAATTTTTTCCATGCCATCTATAACATATACTTCTGTTTATTTGTTTATTGATAGGCCTCATATCTATCTTTCAACTTGAAAGTAAGCTCTCGTGATGGTAAGATTTAAAAGAACATTTAGCATAGTGACCGTATAGGTTAGTAAGAAAAATTAACATCTGTTGTCAGTTGAGTATGTACCAGGTGGTTCAAAGTGTTTTGCCTGTTGTGGATCATCTAACTTTCAAACAGTCGGATCAGAAAGGTATCATTAACTCGCTGCTTGACAGATGAGGAAGTGGAGACTCAGAGAGTTGAAGTAATTGCCCTGAGGTTGCTAGTAAGTGGTAACTTCACTATGTGAAACCAGAAAAACTAGCCCCAAATTCCAGTTTTTAAGGACTCTCCCCGTCATATTGCCTTTCAGAGTAGGCACTTAAAAATATTTGTAAGATGAATTAATGCATTTCTTTCCTGAGGGTTGTCTTTGATTGCCTTCTCTAGCTTCTGAAAATACTAATCCCCTTCTGCTTAGCAAAATGTGCAATCCTTTTACATCACATTTAAGTCTTGTGTTTCTAACTTATTTCTGTTTACTAAGAAGCTTTTTCTCTCCCTTCTTAGGTTTCTACCCTTCTTTAATACTTCTATTTCTTGTTTTCTCTCTCTTTCTTTTCTATTTTTGTTCTGTCTTACAGAATAATTATGTACTTTATTGCTTGCTTACCCAGAAGTAGCCCATCCTGTGCTCTTGTTCTGGATGTCTTTCCTTTGTCCCTCTGTCTTGCTCTGTGCCCAGGTTGCTCACCTCCATCAAGAACTGCATTAATAGGCTTTCATTCCATTCTTGCATTCTGGCTTCTGGTTGCATTCCAATAGGAGACACTGGCAAGAAATTAGGGAGTGGAAGGAGAATGAAATCACAGCAATCCTTGCAAATATCCCCTGTAAAGTTGTTCAGGGGGGGTGGGAGACTGGCTGAGTTTCTTGATAAAGGTCACAATCCTATCAGGTGATCTTATTCACACAATTGTTTTTTCCCTTGTTTGTGTTAACTACTTCTTCCTCTGCCCTGTAACTAAAAGAAGCAACCTTCCCTTAACTTTGTAATTAGAAATTAGGAAATTACTCAGTTTGAGTGCATGATTTCTGTCCTTTGGGGACCCTGACTAATAAACCCCCACAATTCCTTTCAGCCTTCCTAACAGAACCCCAACTTTGTCTGTGCATCCACCATTCTGTGTCTGGCCCATGTGACTCAGGGGAAAATGACCTTCATATTCAGGTTTAGGGTAAGATCCTCACTGGTACAGACCAATCATGGAAAACTCTTCTCCCATGCTAGAAGCTAGCTCAGGAAACCAGGTTTAAGACAATCAGAGCAAAATATTTTTCTGGTGACTGTCATCTTGTCACACATGATGAGCACTGAGCTTAAGTTGTACCCAGTCATATTAGAGAAAGGAGTTTTATCTTGTGGTTGAAGAAGCACTTCCCTCTACTTTCTCTTCTGCTGGACTTGAATTAAAAAGTGGGTTATCCCAATGGTTGCTGGCAGCTATTTTACAACCATTGGGGGAGCTAGCCTGAAGACAAAACTAACCTGGGGAAGAGGACCAAGAGCATTGCAAGACAAATCTGGAAACTTGATCGTGCCAATCTTGGAGTCTGCCTTATCTCTAGATACTTGTTCCTATGGTATTTCCTATATTTTAAACCCACATGAGGTAATTCCTGATTCTTGCAACATATCACTTCCAAACTGCTCTGATTTTGTAATAGCTAACATTTATTAAGTGTTTATTATTTGACATCCACAGTGCTAAGTATGATAAACCACAACCCATGTGCTAATATTAGCCTCATTATACATATAAGGAAGACAAGCCTTTGAAAGATTCATAAAATAGTAGAGGCCACAGAACTAGTAAGTCCTCCAGTTATTATCCAAACCTGGATCCATCTGACTCTAGCCTTCATCTGTCTGCAGCATGGTACTCATTTTGACATTAACCCACTTTTTAGACAGCTACAGCATGCCCCATACCTTGGTAACCTGCTTTTAAGCAACTGAGGCATTGCCAGAAGATTTGCCCCCAGATTACCTCATATTTTAACAACAGAGATAAGGTACATTTTTAATTGTCCACAGCATGTTGAGATATGGAGTTCAGTGTTAGGTAGAGGGTAACATTAAAGAAATGCATGGTCAAAACTCAAGCAAGGGGGACAATCTATGAAAGTGAGATTCCTCTTCATTTAGGTGACAGGACTGGCAATTTATATAAATCATAACAAACACAGTGGGAAAATAATAAGAAACAGTACTGAAGTTCTAGAGTCCATGCCTAAAGAAATGATTTGTAGATGAACTTCCTCAGGTGAATATGCCAATGTCATATTTTCAATGTAAGCCTTATATATAGTTTGAGATTATAAAATACAATTAGGACGCAGAGATTAGAATCAGAGTAAATTAAATCAAAGTCTCCTATTTGATCTTGTAACTTTTGTTTTAGCATTAATACTTCCTATATGAGCTGGACTGAACTTCTAAACATCATCTTTGAATTACACCTTTAAATGTAAAGCTTATGAATTTGTTTTATCAGTCTTGTGTCCTGCAAGTACAATTTATATTTGTTCATAAATATTGCTCTCTTGGTTCCAAGGAAATGATTTTTTTAGAGTGCTGAATGGAGAAAAATATTGTCTGGAACTGTTTGTCTTCTTGAGGCCGCTCTTTGGTGTGACTAAATCGGATGAGGCAGCTTCATGGAGAAACTTTGACACAAAGAATTTCAAAGCCAAGTCTAATGACAGCATTTACTCCTAATATGGATGATGTGAGAACAGAAGCATAATGTTTGTTAGCAACCCTTGCTAAAACGGTAACTAAAACAAAGGGCACAGAAGATGAAAATGGAAGTACTCAGCAACGAGACCCCATTTTCTTCTGAATTAATTCACATCATAGGGTGTGCTGCCTTGAATGAATTTCCTTCCTTTTACACTCCCACTTAGCTTTCCTTTAAGTGTCAAATGAAGCGGGTGGTGGAAAATGCAGTGCCCCAGTCATTTTGACATTCCTTTGCAAATTAGTCAGGCTTTGATAGTACAGGTCGGTTCTACCACGCAGGGGAGCTTTCAGCTTTGGGAATCTGGCAGGAGTTCAAGAGCAACGTATTGCTTTGAACTCACTTGTTAGCTGTGCAAAATAAACACCATCCACCTTGCAATAAAAAAGCATCAGCAGGGGGAAAAAAGAGAACATTCTAAACCCCTCCCTTGAGACTTCAAAACCCTCACTGGGGCTGCTAAATTAGGACTGGAAAAATAAGGCCTGCTTGTGAAAAGAAAGGAGGGGAAAGGAGCCATCTTACAACAAACACACACAAAAATTACAATCCCTGAGAACTAATTATGTTTTCATGATCACAAATGCATTGAGAGTTTGAAAGCTCACGGACCCATCCTGATGCTGCTATAAAATGTTTCCTGGCTAATTATTTGCCAGTACAACTGTTCACTTCCTGTGGTGGATTTATGCTAAATCCTGTTATTAGTCTTGCTCTGCAATTGCCATTGTCTATGACTAGAAGCAAGGCTGAAAGGCTACAGTCAGCCTTTTATTACACAACATGTGAATGGAGATTTGACCCAATGTCCGACCACTTCCCCCATTTGGTTTTTATGTGAGCTCGCTGAGCCTTTCCCTATAAATCATTGGGTTCCAATGAACTTTTACTCCTTTTTCTCTTCTTTCAACCCTACTACTTTGTGAGTGAGTGCACACTTTAAAAATAAACCACACAATTTCTTTCTCTCTTTAAACAATAGTTAAAACCTTTTCATCATACTCAATTTCTACAGTTCTTGCACCAAAACATATATGAAACCAATGTTTGATGCCTTGATTTCACTCAGTGGTTGATGTTGAGAGTGGTTAAAAATAAATAAGACCAAAAAAATCTTAAATGCAGTTTATATTACAGCAAGTTTGTGGTCTTCAATGAGTGTAATACATGAACTATCATAGCAGCTGCAGTATAAACTAATTACTTTCTATAGAAACCTAACTACACATTTCTAGAATATTTGATCTTTGGGGCAAATTTTAAGCAAATCTGGTAATACCTTAAATATGGTTTTTCCTTCAGATAACATTAACACAAATATTGTGAATTATCTAAAATAAGTCTTTTAAAATATAGTTTATACTATTATGATCCTCCAAAATACAAATATAATGTTCTTAACTTGTGATATTGTATTTAAGGATATAACCACTATATTTTTAAAACATTCTCATATTTACATTAAAATCTTAAAGATTTATACAAATTATTGGTTTATAAAAGCAAAGTAGATTATGAGAATGAAAAAATTAGAATGATAACAAGGGTTTGTTTTTCAGTTTACATATTTCATTTTTTCAGTTTCTAATGATTACGCACACATCTTTGTTACCCACTTTTCTTAAAAAAATCTTTTTCAAAATTTTATCTGTGAATAATCACAGGAATAATCCTGTGGACTTTAAAATTTTCGCACAGATTCTTTCTCAACATTTACATAGAAAGTTAGTATTAAAATATTTGAAGATTTTATCTTAATTGCAAGTATCATTTGTCCCTGAAATTTTCTTTTTAGTAATAAAACCTGTTAGAAATGTTCATCATGAAACACATCCAGAGCTCAAATATATTCTGCTTAGGGTTTTTTTAAATTATAAAATGCTGTATACAACTAAAAGAGACATCAGTAGGGAGAGTTAAATAAATTGCATTATATCCAAACCATGTTAAAAACAACAAAAAAAAAAAAAAAGAAAAGAAAAGAAAGAAAGAAGGGAAATAAGGAAGAGAAAGAAAGGGAGGGATGCATGGAAAGATGTCTGTAATTATTTTTGAATGAGAAGAGCAAGCAGCAAATAATACATATAGAATAATATCTAATATCTTTATAAAAACTATGTCAGTTTGTGCATACACAGAGGAGTTCTGAAAAGTTATCCATCAGCACATGGGCAGCAGCCATTCCTGGGGACGTGGTAGGTGAGGAGATGGGAAAGAGGTAGGTGAGGACGTCATTTTCACCATTTACCTCAGCATTTGGTTTTTTTCCCAAAGTTTCATTCATTTGTTACTAATAAAGATTACAATTAAAGGCAAAGAATTATAACAAAATGAGGGAAAAATGTGATCCTATCTAGGCCTACACATCTTTGATGGGTCTCAGCAAATCCTTTATTTCTTCAGTGACATATTGATTCTGCTGTATTAGAAACCAGTGAGGGGATGCTTTTTGAGGGCACCTTGTCTCTCTGAGGTAGTCTGTGGAAACTGGGCTACAATGACCTAACTTGCTATTTCTTTGTTATAAAAAGTGGGAAAGGATACCGAGATCATTGGCTACATTCCTCTGCAGCAAATAGCCCTGACCTTCTGAGCATACAAGAACATCTCTTCCACATCTACAATGGTGGTCTGGAGGAAACTGAGACATATAGAGTTAAAACTGCACCACCTCAGTCAGGGCTCTCCTCACACTCTGTGACTTCCAGAGCTCTTTGCTGTTTAGTCCTTTACCCCTACACACACACAAACACAGACCACACCACACCGCAGACACACACATACACACCACACCACAGACACACACACACAACACCACACACACACACACACACACACACACACACACCATACCACAGACACACACGCTACACCACAACACATACATACTTCCTTTTCATTCCTCTCCCAGTGGTGCAAAGTTCCTGACCTGATCTTTATTTCAGGTAAATGTGTCTTGAGGTTGTTTGTCTTGAATGTTGTTTCATTTTCGAAGAAGTCTAGAACCCTATAACATGGAATGGTAGAACAAAACTCAGGCATTGAATCTGAACCTCGGCACTTTCTTTTTCTTTTTCATACAACCTTCTGTTAGAGGTACTATTATATAAATTTTACCATCTTAAAACTGAAACTTGCCCACATCAAGGCTCAAAGTAATTTGTGTAAGAGTACCTCCTGTTTAGGTTCAGGTAAAAACTAAATGCCTAGCACATTACTTAGCTCACAGTGTTTAATGAATAATAAATGAAATAGATATTAATATTATGAACAGTTATCATTGTTTTTTTGCTGTAATATATTTATAGACGTTTTCCTGTGTTTATAGCAAACATGTCTGAGGATCTGGTACTTGTCTTTATTCTGTTTCTGGGACCAGCTGTATAAACTGCATATTATGCCTCATGGTTGCCATCAACTTATTAGTAACAATGTCAATATATAATCTTTATAGTTACTTTTTATGTAGAGTTACACACTTGACTCCCACTAATTGAACCAGACAGCTTCTTTGCTGATTTCTAGGACCTCAGAAAGATAATGATGACTCCCAAATATCTCCCCAAGTTGGTTCAAACAGCTACCCTGGCGTGCTTCCTTGAGGTTAAAAATATTTTCTCTGGAAAATGATAATGAGTAGCAGCACATAAACTTCATAACATCATGGTACAAGTTAGTTCATGAAATTAGCTAGATTTAGGAAGTGGGGAGCCAAGGAAAAAAGCAGGTTTGCCAAAGCCCATTGCCCGAGTAGGTGGATTTGCGGGGCATGAAGGTGTAATCGACAGAGCTGGCTTTGGACCTGATTGTAACACTCCCTTGCTATATAACCTTGAGTCCATAATTTCACTTCAGTTCTCATTTGTAAAAGGGGATCAATGATGCCTACCAAACAGTGTTGCTGTGAAGATGCAATGTGAAAGGATTTTTTTTGAAACTATGGAAGGTCAATATTAGTTACTTTTTTGGTCCATGCCCTGTTTGCTACCATGGCCTTGCTTTGACTCAGAAAACATGTACTTGAGAACCAGTTGTATTACGGACACTAATAATAGCTGTGAGAACACAACACATTTATAAGTGGATGGATGAAAGGGTGATTGGATACCTTCTGGGGGCCTATGAACTGGTAGGGGAGCCAGGTAAGTTAACAGGTACTTACTCATCCATGTAGTAGGAGCTAAGGGCAAGTACATATTTTGAGACAGAGAGCATAGCCTGAGGGAAATCTAGCCAGAGGACAAAACCTTTAAAAATAAGAATTAGTCAGGAAGTGAAAGGGAAAAGAAATGGTCCAAATATAAATAGAGTGAACGACATGAGCAAAGGCACCACATGAAAAAAATAATCCTGAGGCTTTGAGAATGCTGAGAATGGGTACAGGGTAAATCCATGCAAGAGTGGCAGGAATTTAGGCTGAAGTAAGCTTGGGTATTATGAAGGGTCTTATATTTCAGGGTTTTACATTGAAGGCGTTGAGAAGAGATTTTTATGCCAGGAAGTGACAAGATCTGTTTTGAATTTTAGAAAGATCATTCTGAATGTGTGATTAAATAGGAGGGAGTTCGGTTAATGAAGTGAGGGAGACTAGAGTGATAATCGTGCTTCCAACAATGATCCAGTTCTAAAAGTCACTCTATGAAAAAGACACCTGCACTCGAATGTTTATAGCAGCACAATTCACAATTGCAAAGATGTGGAAACAACCCAAGTGCCCATCAATACATGAGTGGCACTCATAAAATGTGGTATGTGTATACCATGGAGTGCTATTCAGCTATAAGAAACAACGGTGATATAGCACCTCTTGTATTTTCCTAGATATAGCTGGAATCCATTCTATGAAGTGAAGTATCCCAAGAATGGAAAAATAAGCACCACATGTACTCACCAGCAATTGGTTTTAACTGATCAACACCTAAGTGGACATATAGGAATAACATTTATTGGGTGTTGGGCAGGTGGGAGGGAGGGGATGGGTATATACATACATAATGAGTGTGATGCGCACCAACTGGGGGATGGACATGCTTGAAGCCCTGATTTGAGGGGGGAGTGGGGGCAAGGGCAAAATACATAACCTTAACATTTGTACCCTCATAATATGCTGGAAAAAAATAAATAAATAAAAAGAGACTAACATTAAAAAAAAAGAAAAACAATGACCCAGTTCTGATTTGGTCATTGAACATTTAATAAACTTTCATTGAGTACATTCAGTGATCAGAGATCATTTCCAGGAAAAAATAAGAAGAAAAAATAAAAACAGTTTAAGCAAGGCTGGATGGAGAGGCATGTATAAGATAGGGATCAGATAGATGAGGGAAAGGGATAATTCGCATGTACTTCAAATAGCCTCATTGTGCTTAATCAATTATGTGACTATAATGCAGGAAATGGCAATATTTTTTAACAGTGTGATTTGATTTTAGTTTGATGTTTTAGGATACAATTTTCCATTATAAATATACACACATAAAAGAAAATAAACTCCTTAAAGATGCAAAGTTACAGTTAGGCTTGATGAAAAGAGTTTTTCTGTGTATAAAAAAACAAATAAGCAAACAAGCAAGCACATTCTGTCTACCATCCATATGTCCCTTGTATTTACCAATTCTCAATGGAAAAGGTGGCAGAATTAATCTGTTAGAAATTGCCCCCATAATTATTTTATTAATTATTTATTTGATTTCAGGTTATTTCTAAAAAAGTATTAAAGGGAGTAACTCCTTCATAACAGTGTATCAAAATCATAATTATCATCATTATAATGATCAAGAGTCTTTTCTCAGCTCATTGCAAAGCTCTCTATAATTACAAGATATCATTTTCATCCACTGAGTACAAACGACTCTTTTGGCCACTGAGGAAGAAGCAGAAGTATCTCGGACTCAGTCCTTTTTTCCAAAGAGATTTCAGTCTGTTGGGGATTCACAGAAGGAGTCAGAAAACTCTCTGTAAAGGACCAGATAGTAAATATTTTAGGCTTTTGGGGAGCAAAGAAACAAAATCAAATATACTATGTAAGGACAGTCAGCCCTTCATATTCGTGGCTTCCTTATCTGTGGATTCAACCAACTAGAGATAGAAAATAATCAGAGAAATAAATGGATGATTGCATCTTTACTGAAGATGCACAGACTTTTCTTCTTGTCATTATTCCCTAAACGACACAGTATAATAATTATTTACATAGTGCTATAGTTTGGATGTTTGTCTCCTCCAAAGCTCGTGTTGAAATTCAATCCACAGTGTGGCATTGTTGGGAGATGGGGTCTAGTGGGAGGTTTTTGGGTTATGGGGGTGGATCCCTCACAAGTGGCTTGGTGTCATTTTTCTGTAGTGAGTTCTCCATTAATTCCCTCGAGAGTTGATTGTGAAAAAAGAGCCTAGCACCCTGCTCCCCGCCATGTGACCTCTGTACACACCAGCTCCCCTTCACTGTCTGCCATGAGTGGAAGCAGCCTGAGGCCCTCGCCAGATGCAAATACCCAATCTTGAACTTTTCCAGACATCAGAATTATTAGCCAAATACACCTTTTTCTGGTATAATTTTCCCAGCTTAAGGTATTCCTCTATAGCAACAAAAATGGGCTAAGACACATAGCATTTACATTGTACAAAGTATTATAAGCAATCTAGAGATGATTTAAAGTATATGGGAGAATGTGGGTTATATGCAAACTCCATGCCATTTTATATCAAGGACTTGAGCATCTGAGGATTATAGTATTCACAGGGGTACTGAAACTAATCTCTGTCAGACACTAAGGGAAAACTGTACTTACATAACAAGAGAGTAAAATTTTCTATAAATGTTTTTTCTCTCTTTTTTTAATTTCAAAATATCAAGGGAGAACAAATGTTTTTGTTACATGGGTAGCTTTTATAATGCTTAAGTCAGGGCTATAAATGTGACCATCACCCTAATGGTGTTCATTGTACCATGTTTCCCCGAAAATATGACAGGGTCTTATATTTATTTTTCCTCAAGAAGACACCTTAGGGCTTCTTTTCAGGGGATGTGTTATTTTTTTAAAGTACGGTACAACAATCTACATTTATTCAAATATAGTTAAGTCGTCTTCTTCTGGAACATCATCATAGCTCTCCAAACCCCAAATTCCATCTTGAATTTCTTGTGACTCTATTTCCTTTAGAACCATTGGCCCCAATCTCTCATGTCGAGCAATAGAGCTCTCATGGGGCAGATGAGAAGGGCTGCTCATCTTCTTTAACGCTCAATGCATGGGTTGTGCAGATACGCTGCGTAGCCATGCCCATCATTAGGTCTTATTTTCGAGGTAGGGCTTATATCATGCAAATGCTTAGAAATCCTGCTTATTTTATGTGTAGGTCTTATTTTCGGGGAAACACAGTACCTATTAAGTAGGTTTTTGCCCCTCTATATGTTTTTTATTGATCAAATTTAAAATATAATAATAATAATTGAGTATAACTTTTTTTCAATATAGATCTACTAATGAGAAGAATATAATTCTTTTGGGGGAGATAATATTTCACTTAATTAGGGTTCAAAATTAGTGTTCGCTATCATCAAAATTGATTGCACATGTTTATCTGTTAAAGCTAATTTATAAAATGTGCACGAGATTTTATAAATTTTACCTATGAAAATGTACTTTTAGACAAGTATCCATTAACATCTGACTTTAATTGAACACATTCAAATACTGATGTCAGTGCATTAGCATCTGACTTTAATTGAACATGTTCATTACTTGGATGGCATTTATGTTAGAATACTATTAACTTCTCTTGATATTTGCATTTTAGCATGGGATTACATTGCAGATTATTAACTTCAAGTTGAGTGTTAGACAGAGGCTTCTCAATTGCACATTTAAATGGATTTTTGAAATACAGACATTTCTTCACACTTGCATCATGTTTGGAAAATGTTACATGGAACTGTAGTGTAAGGTCAAAAAATATATTCACTACACATTCCTGTAGAAATCTTGTTCCTTATTTTAACCTTTGACAGAATAGGAAGTGTATAAAGTGGCTTGACATTACTGGTGATTCAAATAATGTTAGTTTTTGTCAAAATGACTTTACTCAAGTATAAGTTTCTCATGTAGTGCTGTTTGATCTTGTAATACTAGGGTGAGATTATTAAGAAACAGCATCAAGTCTGCAGCAAAGGGTATCTTTCAAAGCTATTCGGTGTTCTGTAATAGTGGTTGAGGGTGCTTCTTCTTGCAAGAAAGTTTCAATCTTGGCCCTGGGCTTAAAAAAATCACAGCTGTTAAACTAAGTTTAACCTAAAGCAGCCTCCCTCTAGGTTTGGCCTAATGGATTCTCCATAAATAGTGAACTGTAACCTAACTGAATATGTAAACAGACTGCAACCTACTCTTATAACAAGGATCCGAGTATCAGCCAATCACAGAAGCCATATTCAACCACTCACAGGCAGCCGACTGTTCAAACAGTGTTCAAATAAGGCAACTGCTGAGCTGTAACCAATCCAGCTGTTTCTGTACCTCAATTTCATATTCTGTCCATAAATCTTCCCCGACCACGTGGCAGTGCCAAGTCTCTCTGAACCTATTCTGATTCGGGGGGCTGCCCAATTCATGGATTGTTCTTTCCTCAATTAAACTCTGTTCAATTTAATTTGTCTAAAGATTTTGTTTTAACACAGTAAAACTTTCTCACTGCTAAACCATCAAACTCCTGTGTGGTAGGGAAAGTCAGAATATTCAACTTCTTCTACTGAAAAAAAATCATAGAACAGATGTTGGTTAGCTTGCAAGAGCAAATGAACTTTCTGTTTACATTACTGGTTCAAAAGCACATAGTAGATTAATATATTTTCTGCAAAGCATTCACTAATTAATAATACAATAATCATAGGCTGGTTATTTGTATTTTCACAAACTTTCTAAATTTGTTCAACTAAGCCTTTTTCTGTTCCACACGTTTTGTTTTTTTTTCCTACTTCTATCAGTTTTAACATATCTTAGCAGATTCCACTTCAGGTTTTACAGATTTAGTGTTCTCTCATCATCTCTGAAATTATTCTTGCCTACAATTGCTATATGCAGACTATTTGTAGAGGCTAAGTCTTCAAGCATTTTAAACTCGGCATTGTCTCCTCAAATAAACAACCACCAAATGTCAGTATCTCTGACATCTGATTCATAAAGAGCCAGAGAAAACTGTTCAAAATCATTCGCCGTGTATTTTAATTGACTATTGATGCTTCTTTCAGTGTCCTCAACTGTGACTGAGAGGCTAATTGTTTCAAATAAATTTATTTTATCAGGGCACATTTCTGTGGCTATTGTGTCAAACACAATTGAATTATGTCACTGTCAGTAAACAGGTTTCCTTGCACAACTAACAAATGAAAATTTTGGGTTGTAGTTTATTTTAAAATTCTTTATTTTTATGGAGAAATACTGCCATGATAAGATATTTTATATTAACTTTCCTCAAACTCCTGGCCTCAAGCAATCCTCCCACCTTAGCCTCCCAGAGTTCTGGGATTACAGGCATAAGCCACCACACCTGTCCAAGTTTTCTAATTTTCCACCCTGCTGTTCTCCTGAAAGTTGGAGATACTGTGATAAGTGCTACGTCCAGTAATGTTGAAGTATAATGTATTTCTTTTTAGCACAGCTATAAGTATTTGCATAATAAACATAATACTTTTCCATTTAATTGCATAACAAAATAATCCACACTTAATTGTGCCTTAAAAGTATGGCATTCAAAATCCACTTTTGTTTTCTTTTCTTGTTTTGACATGATTTGTACTGGTAATGTTTAACTGGACTTTAAAATAAAATGTTGCAGTACAGTGACATGCATGACATTTGAAATTCTGTTGAGTTATGACTGTGTCACTGTTATTTGTACTGTGCTTAGCAGCAATGGAAAGAGAATGGGTGCACCACATACAGACTCTGTCACAATTACTCAACTCTGCCACTGTAACATAAAAGCAGCCATAGACATTATGAAAATTAATGAATGTGGCTGTGCTCCAATAAAACTTCATTTATAGACACTAAAATTTGATTTTTATAATTTTTATATAATACAAAATATTCTTCTTTTGACTTTTTTTCTTTCTCTCTCTCTTTTTTTTATAATTTTTAGAGATGGGGTGTTGATATGTTGGTCAGGTTGGTCTTGAATTGCTGCCCTCAAGGTGACTCTCCTGACTTGGCCTCCCAAAGTGCTGAGATTACAAGCATAAACCACCTCATCTAACCTTATTTTTTTCAATCACTTGAAAATGTAAACCTCAATTCTTAATTCACCAGCCATATAAAAGCAGGTAGCAGACCGGATTTGGTCCTTGGGCCATAGTTTGCAAATCTCCAGTCTAGAATAGTGCTTAACACACAACTCCACAAATATTTGCAGTTGAATGAATAGTTTGCACACTGTGGTGTACTTGTGAATCGTATTCACTTATTAAAGCAGAAATGCCTGATACTTTTCACCCCTTCCCCCATAATCTGATTTAGTGGATTTGGCAGCCCACAGAGCTGCATTTTTAATAAGTTCCCTTGCTCATCTGATCCTGATAGCTCTTATACCATTCATTAGAAAAATTGCTGTGTTTTGTAACTTCTTTATGACCTCTCTTATAATTTTTTTCTTTAAATACATTTCAATTAATCCTTGAGAAAAAAATTATAATACTGTAATTATTTTTTTAATATTAAAAATCCTCTTTAATATTTGAATTAATTACCTTCTGAGGAAAGGGTTTAGTCATAAGACTAAATAAATGTTATTACCAGTAGGTATTAAAAGAAAACTTAAAAAATATTGTCAAGATATAATGGTAAAAATTTTTTAATTTTGATAATTCAATAGTCTCCTTTGGGCCTGAGAAAAAACTTGCAAGTTTCTCACTCCCAGTTAAGGATGATTTACTAATCTTTATGGATTTGCTTTCCAGAATTACAAGTTTATGAAATAAGGAGCCATTTCACATATTGTGAGATGAATGAGCCAAACCTTATTTGCAAATTTGTTTTTTCTTCCTTCAAGATAATTATTTCAAATTACAACTGAGTTTTGAAATATGCATGTAGATAGATAGTATGTTATCTGTTGAGTATGATTTCACAAGTTCCTAAATATTACACAATTTTTTGGCTTTGATGAAAATGTAGGAAGGTCTTGTCTACAATAGGCCTTAATTGTCATGCATTTCATTAGGAAATGGATACTATGTGCTATTAGCACACAGAATTTAGACATTGCTAAGAGGTTAGACTAAGTGATTGCCAAGGATACTTTGAAATATTGAGATTCCATGATTCCATGTGGATTTATTTTTATTGAATATCTAATTGAGATCCTGGGGCCAAAATGATAGAGGCCAAGTAATATTCAATTGTGGGATATAGAAAGTAAATACTTATTTATCTGTAAAATTTAGAGGGAAAAAAGAAAGAGAATGTGTACTTCAGATTACGTTACATGTAGTAGGTAGAGAGGGATACTGAAGTAAGTATTGGGCAAACTAGAGGATTGGAGACAGTCCTGGAAATGATGGTGAAATGTACTTCAGAGAATAAAGCACGATGCCATTCAGCTATTTAAAATCATCTAGCCCTAAATTCTGACATAATCAGTGCAAATAGAAATATAATAAAGTTACCTATGTGTTGACTCAGACAACAAACTTTTAGATTAATCTTAGGTGACTATGCAAAATTAACCTGGGAAATGTCTGTTAAGAATCAATGACATCAATAAAAATAACAATGATGACTCTTCACTTAAGTGTCTCCTGAACTAGAGTAGTCTGTTGTAGCTATCTGAAGACATACTTTATGAGATACAAACTTGGATCTTTATATTAATATGATATATCAAAGGTTAATGCACTGGTAGAGATTGAGGAGCCTATATATAACTAGTTCACCATAAGACTGATGGTATTACGTCAAATTCTTACAACCTGTCTTTGAGGCAGATATTATTGCTCCATTTTACACACATACAGCTTAGAGAGGTTAGATTACTTGTTTAAGGTCATGTGTTAAGAGATGGGGCTTGGGTCAAAAACTCCTCTTTCCACTCTATGCTATGAAAAATCTGCTCCCTTGACTTTTACTTTGGATTGTATCAAATTCAATTATTTCCGTGGATAACAAGTTTTCCATTTTATGATTTTCATGAGTCATTTTGACATAAAATGATAAATGAGTCGTGCTTTATTCCCTCCTTCTCAACTTCCTCATCCTCCTCCTTCCTCCCACATGTTCATTAATGCATTGCATCCATGAAAGTAAAAGTATTTTTTTTAAATGTGAACTCCTGAGTCACTATGCCAATCAAATATAATAACTATATGTCAAGTAGTGTTTTCTCTTCATGGTGTTAGTCATGGAATAAGCCTGGTTCGATGTGCATTGTTGGTTTATTCATTTTGACTAACTTTAGTAGTTTCTTTGAAGATGAGTTTTTGGTGCTTAGATTACTATATTGATGAGATTAATTTCATACTTCAGTGTGGGACACAGAACAATGGCTTCCCAAAGATGCCCATATTCTAATACCTGGAACCTTTGAATATGTTACCGTAGGGGGAAAAAGGTACTATCTTTTCCTCACCCATCACAAGGTTTATGGCTGACATCTCTAAAACAAAAGACAGATTAATGAGAGGAAAGCATAACAAGTTTATTTAACCAAAGTTTTACATGAATGGGAGCCTTTAGAAAATAAGCCCCTAAAACTATGTATTTTTATACTTAGGTTTGATGAAGAATGGAAAATTGTGTAGAAGTATGCTTGGACAGAAAGGGGGTATGACCTAATGGTAATAAACAGACTAATTTACCCGAGGCCATTTTGTTCAGATTCTCCTTGGCCCTCAGGTATAGGGGCAGGATCTCTTAGAAATAGGGGTCTTCTGACCTACTTTCAAGGGAGGTAAGTCAAACAATTCTTTTTATGGCCTCCAGAGAGAAAGACGGAGAAGACCAAAGAGTGTCCTTTCTGCTTCTGCAGTTTTTTTTTTTCCATTTCCTTCAGCTTAAAATACTCAGTATACCAACGTGCCAAATTTGGGAGTATCCTTTCCTACTCAGTGAAATGGTCTGTATAGATGCAATCAAATTCAGGATCTTAAGTTTGGGTGACAATCCTGGATTATCAGGCTGGGCTCAGTGTAATCACATGGGACCTTATAAGAGGAAAGCAGGAAGGCGAAAGTCAGAAAAAGATATGACAATAGAAGCAGAAGTTGAAGCAATGTGCTTTGGCAGATGGAAGGAGCGGCCGCTGGAAGCCATAAAGTCGAAGGAACTGATTCTCTTCCACAGCCTTTAGAGGGACTGTGTCACTGCCAACACTTTGATTTTGGCCCAGTGAAACCTATTTCAGATTCCTGACTTATTAAACTATAAAATAATAAAATCAGTGTTGTTTTAAACCACTAAGTTTGTCGTAATTTGTTAAAATAGCAGTAAAAAGCTAATAGATTCAGCATATCCTGTTACAACCAAATGTTATTAAGTAGTATTGCACTAATGTATCGTAACTAGTATGTTGTCATACTCAGGCAAAATGATGTGTTTGGTAAATGACCTTGATTATTTTGGGACTCATATTTCAAATAGGAACTTCAGGAAGTAATAGAATCCAACTTTCCTAATTGACACTACTTTGTTGCAGACTAGTGTTTGCAACTCTTTCAGATCATGGATGTCTTCTGCATTATATTTCAACCACTGAAGCAGTGATATAGATTCCCAAATTAAATGTTTCTCATGATGGCGCATTCTTTCAAGGTTGACACCTACTTATGAACATAATTTAAAAACCACAGTATGCCAACGTTTATGCAAGAAATAGTCGTATCCTATGAAACAATCTTTAGGAAAATTATAATATAAAGCATATGCAGTGATTTTGATATTCAGAACATGTTTAGTAATAGACATATAATTGTAAAACAAATATAGAATCTCCATACTGGTATGAATATAAAATTTTGAATAATCAGGGTAAACTCAAATTTTGAATTAAATTATATCAACTTGTTTAAAATTATAAGCAGATTACGTTTAACATTTTAAAATCTTATTTGTTACAATTAGCTTGGATCTCAATGCATAGCTGATAAGGATTTTTCTAAATTCAGTTTTGAAGCAATAAACTAATATAAAATTGCTGTAAAATAATAAAGAACAGAGCCAGCTTGGTATGTAGGAGACTTAAATAATATTAGTAATTGCTATTATTTATTGAATAGTGAATAGGTTCTAAGCCCTTGTAAGTACAATTATTACTACTTTTCTCTAACATTACAGAAGATAAAACTGAGGGAGAGGAAAATTGAGTAATTCACTCCAGCTCTTAGGCAAATACGTGGTGGAGTAAGAGTTACTCCATGGACCCTTGGTACAGAATAGGTCACCAGCATTTAATGACTACCTATACTAGGTGCTGATTAGGTCCTTTAGATATATTTTTTTCAATTTTAATAAGGAATATCAAATTAATACTTGAAAATGGTAAAAAAAAAATCAGAGTACAGAATGGCATGCAAAAAAATTAATAGTTTTCTGACTTACACTTTTGTCTCATCTCCATACTCACTTCTTGGAATTATATACTTTCAACTAGTGATATTTTTAGTTTTTATGGTGGTTACATACATAAATATAAACAATATGCTTATACTATTATATCTTATTCAATCAATTTTAGTGAGACAATTTCTTCCTTTTGCCCCTACCCTGGACTTATAGTTGAATCTGCACTGAATTTCAGCCTCAAGAAAGTTTTCTCTCAGCACTTGAAAGAGCTGTCTCTAAAGACTTCTTAGCATCCAGTATAGCTGATGAAAGTTCTCTTATCAGTCTGTAGTGTAGTCTTTCATCCCTATAAACAAATACTTTTCTCTTTTCCCTAGAAGTTTTCAACATTTCTCTTTAGTCTTAATGTGATAAAAATTTCACAAAAGGGATATTTTGGATATGGATCTTATTTTAATTCATTTCCCTCAAAACATGACAGACTTTTTCAACCTAAAATTATATATTTAGTATAGGAAATTTTCTTCTAACATACCTTATGTAATTTTCTCCCACCCATTTGCTATCTTTTTAGAGTTGCTATTAAGTGAATTTTGGACTTCCTGGAATGATTCTCTATGTTGCTTATCTTTTCTTTCAATGTTTTATTTCATAAAGTTTCTTTATGTTGGGCAAGTTTTCTTAACTTTATCTTCTACTCATACTATTATTTTTTTGTTTTTTTGTTTTAAGTTTGGCCATCCTATTTTCAATTCCTAAGAACTCATATCCCTTTCTCTGACTGTTCTTGTTTTCATGGCTCTCATAAAATAAGCTCTGAAATCTCCATAAGCATAATAATTAATACTTGCATTTTTTCTCTATTCTTTGAATTATTTCTATTTATTTTTCTTGCTCCTTTTAAAAAACAATATAAGGTAAGTGGTGCATAGCTTTTACGAATGTGGATTCTTCTTTCTGGAAGCTCTGATTAAAAAAAAAAAAAGGCCCATTAGGAGAAGAGCAAGGGATTCTGAGTCTCCTAGGGACAAAAGTGGATGTCTTGCCTTGGTGCAATTGCCCCACCTGGGAAGAAGGACAAGGGTGGGCCCCAAGGCCCCTCTTGGTCCTGCCCCACTCTAATCCTCTCCCAAGTGACTGCCATACCTGGGGAGGAGGGAATACTCTACAAATCTGCCAATCATAACTTAGCATCCCAGCTGCAAAAGAATGCAAAGGACTCTCTAGCCCATGGACGAAGCAACACAGGTACGATAGAGTCTGGAAATTGACCTGGAACAGTTGCATGCATAGTTAGGACTCAGGTCATGCAACTTCCAACTGTCCCATCGAAGTGGTTCCATGGTGAATTCTGAGCCACAGGGAGGTCCCAATCCACGCACTATAAAACAGGACTGAGACCATAACCAGACCCTTTTACACCCTTCCTTCTGCTTTCCCTTTGCAGCGACAGTGGGTCCAGTCATCTTCTGTGGCATAAGCATCACATTCTGTAAACCTATATCTTGCTCTTACTCTATAATCTTATCTTTCTCTCCTCAATAAACTTCATTTTAGTGCTTGCCTAACTTTGGTGCATCTGCTCATTCTTTGGCCATGGGTGCGCCAAAAACCAATGTTTCAGACTGAAACCTGACAGGCCAAGAGAGGTGGCTCATGCCTGTAATCTAAGTGCTTTGGGAGGCTGGGGAAGGAGAATTGCTTGAGGCCAGGAATTCGAGACCAGCCTGATCAACATAGAAAGACTCATCTCTCAAAAAAAATTTTTTTTAATTAGCCAAAATTAGCATGGTGTCATGTGCTTGTTGTCCCCCCTACTCAGGAGGCACAGGCAGGAGAATAGCTTGAGCACAGGAGTTTGAGACTGCAGTGAGCTGTGATTGCACCACTGTACTCCAGCCTGGGCGACAGAGCAAGACCTCATCTCTAAAATAAATAATAAATGAGTAAATAAGTATGTAGATTCTGAGAGCCAGATTTCTAGCTTTCAATTTCAACTCTATCACTTATTAACTATGTGGCTTTGGACAAGTAATTAAATTGCTATGTGACTTAATTGTAAAATATTGATAATAACAGTACCTGCGTAACAGAGACTCTGATTCTAACACGATTAAATAATTTAAAAACATAAAGACATTGAATGCAATCTGTTATGAAGTAAGTACTAACTAACATATCATAGCTGTAATTATTGGTTCTTCCCATTGGTCTGGTGATTCATGATTAACTGTTCTTATTGAAAAGTGAAGGCCTACTTTATTACAGGTGGTCAGTGTGGAGATAGGTGGCTGTACTGTAAATAAGTAATTTCCACAGTGACTTCTTCCTCAGAAAGGAAGCTGCCCAGCATGCACGTGAGGGCATATTCATTCAACAGGCAGACTTCACTTTACCATGGTGCACCTGCAGAAAGTGCTAGAAGTATTAGCTTTAAAAAGGAAGCTTGCTCACTTTTGTAAGATAAAGCCCTATGGTGGTTAGCCTAGAGGTAAATGCTGGGCTGCAATTCCAGTTTTTCTGCCTGCAGGCGGGGTGGGGGAATCAGGGGTTGGTGGAGTGGAGCAGGCTTTAGGCAGAAGGTTTTAATCTCTGTTTTCGCACCATTTCTCATTCCTGCTCTCCTTGTCAACTCTGAGACCAGAGTGCTATTGCCAAGAGGTTGGCTCCCACTAAGCTTCCTTGTGGGCGTTCTCTGGAATGTGGATTCCTTCCCTTTGTTTCTCTGGTCAGCAGCTTTTAGCTGCTCCTATCTACCTGGAATTTGTTGAAATCTCTTATCTGCTACTTAGTACACCTACTCCCTACCTTTGTTGTTATAAGTCTATTTCCCTTTCCACTTCCTTTGAGTCATTTTAGTGAGGTCTGGGGGGTAAGGGTTATGACTCATGACAGACAAATTTTGTGCTTAGAATAAAATGTCAACCCCCAAATCCCTTTACTCCTGTCTCATTACATTTTCATTAACTTTTACAATTATCCAGTGAAGTCGATATTATTATTATTATTCCAAATTTTACATATGAACATAAAAAGTTTCAGCAGCACCTCAGAATCACAAGATAAATGACAGACAGCATCAGGATTCAAATCCAGGTCTTTCTAATAAAAAAAAAAAAGTCACAAACTTTTCCCTCTATGATCCAAGAATGGGGGTTTAAAAGGAGGTTAAACATGATCAGTACTTAATACGAAGCACTTAGAAGAAAATAAAAATACTAATCATATACATCTTGACACTATGTGGACAAATAACTAGGATTATTAGCTGAATTTTTAAAACTTTAAGGTATGAATTTTTATGCAGTGCTAGGAATGGTGTTTGGATTCTGTAATCGTGGAACTCATGTCTGGGAGAATTCTGATTCTTAAGACTTGAAGGCCTGTGTCACATATTCTTTACCTGTTCAGGTGTTAGCATATCAGTCACAAGGAGACATGCACTTCTCATTCCTCTCCAAGCTCTTAGGTGGCAAAGACCCTCAGCAATGTTCCCTGGAAGCAAATACAGTAAAGATGTAGAACCAGTTAGTTAATCCAAAACCACTGCTCTAGCAGAGACCTGAATTACTCTCTCTGTAAGAGCCATCTTTTCTCTTTCTGAGATATGATGAGAAAAATGTTAAAGAACTGTCAGGATCTTTATGGATGTATAGTAAAAATATTACTAACCATAATGAGCCAATACCTTCTTGGATTTGGATGTGAGAAAATGAACATGCTTTTATTATTACACTAAAAATTATATGTTGTATTGCCTCACAACAATCTCTTAGTAAATGTGATATGAAAGGAAAAGGAGGTTATCTTTGTATTTAGCCCTAAAGTGGAATATTCAATTGTTCACCTGAGTCTAGCTGCCCTCAGTCCTATGGTTGAGGGAAATCATGAGACCAGGCTACTGATTCCTTGTTTACTTTTTGGATGAAATCTGTAAATTTAGCATTTACAAAAAAAACTATTCTGGAAGATAAAGCATGCATGTTTCTTCTGAAGATTTGTGGCTACAACTGGATTTCTTCCTGATGACTGCAAAACCATTGAGATCCAGCTTTGTGCTTAGTTCTTTCTCTTGATACAGTTTTGACAGTGGGACTGGACAGTTTGAAAATCTTTAGCAGTTTGCAAATAAATCAAACTTGAAAAGCAGAAATATGCATATTCAGGGAAATAAATGATAGAAGAAAAAGAGAATTTCTTAACCAAATCTGAAAATGCCATGTTTGATCCAGATTTCTAATAAGACAACATATTAATAGAATTTTAAGGGTCAGTGGTGTCCTGATCAATATCATTAGAATTTTTCCTTGTATACAAAATTTCTTATGTTATTGCTCAAATAGAGCACCCAGTTGGAATGCTCAACTAAATAAAATTTTAGTTAATTAATGCATGACTGTTTCTTAGCTGACATATTTTATTAGTCCTCTAAGCAGTTAACATTACTACAGATTTTTTTTAAATATAGAGATTTGTATATGCATGAAAAAGAAATGGGGTCTAGTTTTTGTAAAGTCAATGGCTACAGTTGAATGGTGAAAGAATACCCATGGATTTTAACAACTAGTGCTGTAGCCAAAACATGTCTGCTTGCATTCTTTATTTCTCATAAGTGGAATTTCTTGTGAAAGGTTTTGTTTGTATTGCTACAGTCAGAGAAAAATGCACTCAACAGCAAGTTGGACATGGAAAATTTTCCGAAAGAATAAAAAGCACATGCTCTGACCGTCACCACCTGTCTCAGTCTCAGCTCAGATTTGAACCCAAAGTTTAAAACACTTAAGAAGCATCTAAAACTTAACATTATTGTTTATGATACAGCAACTTCTCATTCTAAGAAGTCAGGAGTTGCTAGAAAGCACTTTGCTGACAGACTATAGGGGAACCTGGATTTCTTCACTTGAAACACGTATGATAATGGAGTCAGCATATCCTATCTACTGTAGTGCAGTATAATTTTACACTTATTTTGGAATGACTATTTATTATAGGATCAATTGGAGTTCACTCAATATATTCAAATACTTTGTATCTGTTCTTACAGTAATATAATCATGTTCAAAATAAATTCCCACTGTCATCTGTCCACATTCGAGTTGGGGGAAAAAAAATCTTTATATTTGGTTGATTTACTTCTTAGGCCACTCTATGCATGAGAACAGGATGGCCCCCCCTTTCCTCCAAATTTAGAGCTCAAATGTGTTTCAGATTAACCTCTCAAATATGTACAATTCAGTTAACTTGTTTAAAACATATTGATTCCCACTAGGCAGTTCCACCTGGGAGGAACTGATTTCTATCTAAGTATATAAACTTTTGCTTTTCCTCTGGCCAAATACACACACACACACATGCACACACACACACTCTCACATACACACACAGTGAATGTTTTCACATTGAAACTGAAGATGTAAATGAAGGCCTGCAGTCTCTGTCTGGTTCTAGTTACAAGGTCTGTTTGTTGACATCACAGATGAAGGCCTGCTGTGTCTCTGGCTCTGTCTACTCCATTTCCCCTCTAATTAGGCTTTGCCCTCAATTAAGTTAATGATGCAACTTTTCCTATAGATCATTTGCCCTTTCAATCAATTAACAGAATATGAAGGGTGCATCCCTCCTTGGCTTGGGATTCATTTGCCTGAGGGCAGACTGTTCAGCTCCCAGAAGTACCACATAAGCAAAAGCAAGATGTTTACGATATCACATATTATCCCTAAGAAAATCAGTCCTCATGGAAGCCTTAGCTAAACTGCATTTCATTATTGATTTGTGTCAGGGTAAAGAATTTATCTGAAAATCTACAGCATGTCAAAAATATTAATGGGTGTGTTGTAAATAGAAGGCAGTTCAAAATAAATTTAGGGTCTATATTTTACAAGAGAAAATAAAGATGTGTGCAATGTCAAGTGGAATTATGAAATATATACACACGTACAGGTACACTCACATACACCCCCCTACTCAAATGAGCTGAACAAATAGTAGAAGTTTCTATCATTAATGGGGGAAATCAAAATGATTCCTCTCAGAAGAGATTACTTTTTTTTTCTCAGACTGTACTTAAAGATTCAGAATGGATTTAAAAATAAATTGGTTTTAAATAATAAAAATAACCATAATGAGATTATTGTAGAACCCATATGTCATCTGTACCAATATTTGAATGCTACAAAGATCAAGATTTTAAGATAAATTTGACTGACACTTTCTTGAAATGTGTGAAGGTTACATTAAGAAAGGACAAATATGGAAGTTTAGCATTTTACTGAAAGGCAGGATTGAAATAGAAATAGAACTGCCATGGAGTTCTCTATAGAAGAAAAATACTAATTCCATCTGAATCATGAATCTTCCCTAAAATATCTTTTTATAATAGAATGTGGCCATTTTATTATTTAAACAGAGACATGTTTCATATCTTTTTTTTCCTACAATAGGTGATATCTGTTTTTAATAAAATAGAACTTGGCTTTTTTCCCCAGCTTTATTAAAGTATAATTGACAAAAATAATATATATTCAAGGTGTACCACATGTTTTGATATATGTATACATTGCAAAATGATTCCCACAATCGAGCCAATTAACATATCCCATACTTCATATCGTTACGTTTTTTTGTATGTGTACTGAAATTGCTTAAGATCCACTCTCAGAGAATTTTAATTATATACATTATTATTAAATATAGTCACCATGCTGTACATTGTCTCCAATACTTATTTATCTTATAACTGTAATTTTGTACTCTTTGACCAACATCTCTCCATTTGCCCACCCTTCTACCATTGGTAACCACCCTTGTATTCTGTGTTTCTGTGAGTTTGACTTTTAGATTCAGATAAAAGAAATACTTTCACTAAAAAGTATTACAAATATTAAATTACTAACAAAGCCTAAAGTAATAGGATTTGTAGAATTTTGCCCATGAAAGAGAGGATTGAAAAAAGACTACTACAAATAATGTAAACATATATGTATGTGTGTGTGTGTGTGTGTGTGTGTGTATGAAGGGATGTTATTTAAACAAATTCCTCAATCCACTGAGTACAGCATGGAAGACACTTATATTATAGCAGGATATTTAAATGAGACACCAGGAAAACATTGCACCTGGAAGGATTATAAGTAATGAGCTACATGCATAACACGTAGAGAAGTCTTCTCCAAATATGTTGAATACATAACTATATAGATCATTGTTTTAAGGGGATAATATGAAAGATTTCTCTCCCCTTCACAAGTAGGGATTGAGTGACCTCCTAGGTTGCATTCCTCAATTTCTAAGGACTTTTCATCTCCAGTCTGTGCATGTGTACTCAGATGAGTATTATCTGCTTTACACCGTAACCTCCAGCAAGGCAGAGTTCATATCAAACCCTGTGTACACCAGAACATCATCACACCTGGAGACTGGAGGCAGGACACATGGATAGCTTTAAATTTTATGCCATATTTGGATGTTAGCCTAGAGAAAGCAGAAAGTCATGCAAGGTTTTAAAGCACTCTGCACGGAGTGAGCTCAGGTAATGTATACAACATTCCAGGCGTATTCAGCTTTGGGTCCTCAGTGGAGCCTCAGGTATGAGAGAAGGCACAAATGGGCTAACATGGCTGTCACATTCCTATTGATTTAAGCCAAGCATGTCCAAACCTTAACTCATGATTTCCCCTCAGAGACAATGTTCATCTTCTTTCTAATTTACTGCATTGATAGCAATGTTCTTGCCACAGAAGAATGAAACAATCACTAAGAGAGGATCTTTGCAATAAAAACAATAGAGCCCACCTAGCAAAAGTCTTCTTGAACCTAGAGAATGGGAAATGATTTAATCCAAGCCACTTGGCTAGTCAGAAATAGAGATAGGATTCTAGGCCAGTTAGAAATTATCATACATATGGGCTATTATAGTTCATAGCCCATGTTCTATCCACACAATCAGTTAAATAATATTTAATAGAAATGACAGAAATAAGTTGTATGCTGGAATGCAGCATCAGAGTAAGAGCCCAGGTGAGAGCATAAATCAGGATACTGAACAACATCCCAGGGAGAGATGGATGCTGTCTGTATTCTATGTTTCATTCAAAGCGGTGGACTCAAGGAAGGAAGAAGAAACCAGTCAGGTTCTCAGAAACCATTCTGCAGAAGGCATGCAAGTTTACACTGAATAGAACAAAGGCATTTTAAGCAGCTGCGGCCTTGGGAGTATGAAGATTGCAGCCCCTGGTACCAAAGGCATAACCCAAGCACTGGTACAATTGGGGTGATATTCTATGCGCATTTTGTACAGTTTATTTGTTGTTGGGCCAATGAATGGATAATTAATTTTATTACTTTCATTTTTTTCTTTAATAGTTGGGAAAGTATTAACTGAAACAACATCAGCTGATTCACAATTTAGATATATATATATATGCATCCTGAATTCGTTAATGATATTTAAGAATAAACTGTATCTGTATGTCTGTGGGCCACAATCTGTTTCATCCTACTTCTTCTGTGATCATTGTTTCACTCCATACTTTATCCCTATTCAAATTACTGAACTCTCTGAAACAAGACTGGTTCTACTACAAAGAAGTGGATTTAAAGCTCTGGCATGCTACATTTTAATCACACACAATACTATTTCTCCTTTAGGTTTGAATCTACCTAATGGTCCTACACTAGATAATAGAGCAATGGATTAGTGAAAGGTCTGGGAGCCAAAAATGTGTTGCCCTATCCAAATAACTTCTTTATTTTTATTCCTGTGGGTAAGTGCCTCTGCCACTCTTCCTTTGGATAGTCTCACAAAGAGAAGACTCCCAAGTTAGGTTCTGTGGTGGTTTGGTTGATTCCTTGCTAGGATCTTTGAAGGATCAGAGCAAGATCTCCTCAACAACCATTTTTAATTTGTTGTTACTTTTCCTGTTTAGTTTTTCTGCAGTACCTTTGGTCCATGGTGTTCTTATCTTACAGGTTACACAATTAGCCAGTGAAAAACTCACAACTGGTCTATATAGTGGAGAAACTCTTGTGGTACACATCAGAGATACTTGAGGTAAATGCACAGTATACATCTCAACTCATGAAAATTGATTGCCAATGTCAAAAACATGATCATTTTAGAGAAGACCACATTTTGCCATTTTGTAAGCTGAGCTTTGTTTGTTAGTTTACTTTTCATTTCCCTACACAGATGAATGCTAAGTTACTTTTGTCAACAGATATTCTTAGAATCCAAAGCAGACAACCTTCCAGGGCTTTCTATGATTACATTTTATCACTTCTCCATGTATTATTTTTCAAGTGGCCCAATTCACTCTAGAGCAACTACCTCAATAAAGCACTTTTTAGGTTTTCTCTTCTCAAGGTTTGCATTTTTCCTCCTCTGAAAGTCCCATACATTTCTTCCCATCTCTTCCTCCCCATGGGGGGGGGGGGATTTTAATTTTCTTTTACCATCCAATGACTTTCCCTAGATCATTCTCTACAATTTTATTTTTAGCCAATGTTCTTAAAACTGTTGTCAGTGAACTCAGATTCCCTGAGAACTTAAAAAGGTTTATTTTAATATTGAAGGTAATTAAGAAAAATCAATGCAAATATATTAATACTTAAAATCTCTTTCCCATTTTCCTTTGAGGTGACATTTGTTAAAATTTTACAGATTTAGAGAATTTAAACAAATTTCGTAAAGTCATACATGACTCTATAAAAAAGAAAGATTCAAACCCAGGTGTTTTGGTCCAAAGCCCAAATACCACATGGTGTTTCATTCAGAGAGACAAAGCAGGTCTGACAATTGCACTGCCACCCAGTCATCAAAGTGATGACTCTGGGATATCAAATTGACACAGGGCTATTTGTTTCTATACCAAAGTATTCTACACTTGGTACTTCATAGCTTTTTGTGCATTTTTGTGTTACCAGTTTGCCCATCCTAGAAACAACCCTTTCCCATGGTTGCTGAGAAGGAAGGAAAATTGAAGGGTCCCAGATAACTGGGACTGCTTAATCAGTTAACTGGATTTTATACTCAACTTCAAGTCAATGGTACTGACCTGAGGTTGACTGCTCCTCACCTAGGAAGAGAAAATAAAGGGTGCGGGATTAATATCCTGGCACTGTAAGAGCTACACAGAATAGATTTTTCAACGAGCTTTTGGATCGTTTAGTTGGGCAAAAATGGGCACCAGTTATGGGAGCACGTAAAAGAACACATAATTTGCACAGTGAGTTTCCCGAGTTTGTTTATGTGCATGCTTTCTAGTCATTAGGAAACCTTTACAGCTATTTCCTACTCTTGCAGTAAGGTTGTAAACTCTTCATATAGTGACACACACTTAGATCATATCTTACATATGTATATACACTTATATATATGTATGTGTTTGCATATATTTATACACACAGATGCATTGATATAAATCTATGCAAGATGTGACTGTAAAGAGTCATCTCTTTAGGGTACCCTTCTGTAGCGGGTTGAATGGTGATCCCCAAACACATACATCTGTGTCCTCATCCTTGGAACCTGTGAATGTGACTTTATTCGGAAAAGGAGTCTTTTCAAATGTAATTAAGAATCTTACGATGACCCTAGATTAACCAAGTGGGCCTTAAATGTATACCATGGAGTACTACTCAGCTTTAAGAAACAATGGTGATATAGCACCTCTTGTATTTTCCTGGATAGAGCTGGAACCCAACCCATTCTACTAAGTGAAGTATCTCAAGAATGGAAAAACAAGCACCACATGTACTCACCAGCAAATTGGTATTAACAGATCAACACCTAAGTGGACATATAGGGATAACATTTATCAGGTGTCGGGCAGGTGGGAGGGGGGAGGAAGGGATGGGTATATACAAACCCAACAAGTAAGATGTGCAACATTTTGGGGATGGCCACTCTTGAAGCTCTTACTCAAGGGGGGAGGAGGGACATGGGCAATATATGCAACCTTAACACTTGTACCCCCATAATTCACTAAAATAAATTAAAAAAAAGAATCTTAAGATGACCCTAGATTACCCAAGTGGGCCTTAAATCCAGTGAAACCTGTCCTTATAAGAGACACACAGAGAAGAGAACCAGATAAAAGAGAAGGAGGCAGGTGAAGACTGAGGTAGACCCTGGAACTATGGAGCCAGAAATCAACAAATCCCTTAAAGCCTCCAGTAACTGGAAGAGGCAAGAAAGGATTCTCCCCTAGAACCTTCAGAGAAAGCAGAAGTATGCTTACACCTTGATTTTGGACATCTGGTTTCCAGAACTGTGAGAGAATAATTTTATGCTGTTTCAAGCCACCGTGTATGGTAATTTATTAAGCCCTAAGAAATGAATACATCTTCCCTGACCATCCAAGGACCATCTCATTTCATTTCTTTGTTTTATTTTTCTCTCTCTGACTTAGAATGTAAATTCTAAGAGAGCAACAATAATCTATTCTCTTAACTACCATTATTATCTTTGGGGTCTACATCCATGTTTGGAATACAGTAAGCATACAGTAAATGTTTGTGGAATGGATAAACAAATCATGTACTAAGAATGTTTTGAGAGGATAGAGTAAATATTTCTAAGATTCCTTCCGATCCAAGGTGTTTAAAATTTCATAATTCTGCCATTTTAAGATTTTTTTTTTTTGGCATAAAGTCAGAGGCCATTAGTAGTGAAGTTATATATTAAAAACAAGGTTTTAAAAAAATCAATAAGGCAGAATATACTTTGTGGATTGTGGAGGGAAGAGATGGTAGAGGATTTTGCTATGTAGGAGGGAAATAATTTAGTTTAGAGGGATGAAGGCCTTTACCAGGAGAATTGTAGGGACAGGGAAGAAGAGAAAATTATAAGAAACATACACATATTAATTATAAAGCTGACCTAAATTTTAACTGAATGAAATAGAGGTATGGTAAAATCAATATGACACAGAAGTTTTTAATTTTTTAAACTGCCTTTGGATTGTGGATTTGAGCTCACAAAACTGCATCACAAACTTATAAATGAATGTTTATATTCACCTAATAAATGAAAAGCCTTTATTTATATCCTCTTTTGAGCCATTGATGATGAGTACATCTGAAGGTTGAATGTATCAAACTGATCATAAAAAAAATTTGAGAGGGTATTTTCTGTGAAACAATGAGTCACCTCAGCCCTTTTAGTTTAATAAATTCTAACTGGATGCCAGAGTATACCTCATAAGTTTTATGAAGACTTTGATGGCAATTTTAGAGTATCAGCAGAAGTCCAGTAAATTATTTATACTAATTGCATGAGGACCTAGCTTATTCTATAGAAGTGGATTTTTTGATGACTGGATATTGAAAATTTACCCAAAAGATTTCTTTGGAAGGCAGGTGTTATTGATTTTTATAAGGATTAAAGATAAAATATGTCAATTATAATTACAGAGAATGCTTTTATTTTTCTGAATAGCCTTCTATATATGCAATGGAAATATGTCTCTACTTAAATAGTATTTCCTAAAATTTGATTCTACTGTATCAATCCAAATAACAGTAAAAGCAAATTAAAACCCTGTTTTGAGAGGCAGAAAAGGATCAGTAATCACATTATGCAAAGAAAGATAGCAAAAGAGAAAGTACTTTAGCAGAAAGATAAATTGTTATCTGGTTTCATTGCATAGTTAAAATCGGAAGAGGCTACTCAATCAGAAGTTTCAATTGTGATGGGTTTTTTGTTTTTTTGTTTTTTGTTTGTTTGTTTTTACCACTTATCCTTAAATATTTATGTTATAAATTTTACATAGATAATTTGAAGAAAGTAAGGTTTTAGGCTGAACTGTTGAAAGCCATGTTGCTTTTTTTTTTTTTTTTTTTTTAAGTATCTGGAAATAAAGCCCTGGTACTTGATAAAATCAGGATGTTAAGATACACAAATAAGTCAGATGATAATCACTCTGTTGGTGAAGATGTAAATCTTATGAATGAATTAGGAAAACTTGGGACAGGACTGTGATGTTATGTTTCTACTCTAACAGGGCAGTTTGAAAGCCTCTAAGACCAAATCATGAAGTCTGGAACCGGATGGCTGCAGATGATTTGAACTGGTCTACTGGAAGAACAAGCTATGTTGTGAAAAGTTAAGATCACTTAAGGGCATTTGAGTACATAATGAGAAGTCCTTTGCTTACATTTCACACTTGTACATGAACTTGCATCTGAGAATAAACTTGAACTGACGGAGGAAAGAGAGAGGAGTAGTGAGAATGGTGTGTCACGTACAGATTGAAAAACCTGCCCTACTCACACCCCCATCCAAGGGAAATGTCCAAACCCACAGGCTCTACTGGCCACATTCCCAGTGTTTGGTCAAACATGACTTCACTTCCCTGTCTACCTCTGGCCATGGTCAATTCAGATCTAAGAACACCTTGTTCACGGCTTGCCTGGAATCAAGGTCTATATTTTGGCTCTCAAGATAGGCTGTCATCATGAAGTTGTGCAGGAACAGAAACAAAGATTAAGCAAGAGAAGCTAGCTGGTGGACTAGATGATGAATGGAGATTGATAGATGAAATGAATGGAGCTAGAGATGAATGGATAGATGATGGATAGATGAATGGATAGATGAATGGAGCTAGAGATGAATGGAGTTGATAGATGAAAAGGAAGGCATCATGAAAGAAAGACACAGAGAGGATTGGGAAACTGGGCCATAAAACTGACTGGTCGTGTTCCTTTGAGGCTTCATTAAGTGTTCTCTGCGCTCTATGTTAGTATATTCTCTCCATAAACTCCCTGACAGAGTCAGGTGACCCATCATCCCAATTTCCCTGGGACCATCCAGTTTCAACCTTGAAAGTTCTGTGTCAGGAAACGTTTCTGTTCTCAGCTAACTGGGACAGTTGGTCACCTTATTGGAATCTTTATTTCTTGTAACCAAAAGAATCCTGACTAGAGCAAATCCTACTTATAGAAAAAAGACAAGCCATTAAATAGAGAAACTAATAGAAGTTCAAATTGATATGACCAAAGGCTCGGTAATAATATAACTCTCACATCTTCTTCCAGACCACACCCCATTTACAGAGTACAGCCAAAAGCAGCATGTAAGTTTGTTTCCTGCGACAGTGCAGAACTGGGAAAACACTGTGTTAAATGCGTGCCAGTGAGTATCAAGATACTCACAGCTCTATATGGACTAGTTACATTCTTTAATAATATTTTATACTTGTGCAGTACTTTTTTTTTTAGGTTTTAAGGTACTTCTAAAAAATTTGTCTCAACTGATCCTCACAGCAAGATCATGAAAATTGTAGGGTTGGCATGCCCAAGTCATGAATAAACTAAACCGTAGAGACATTAATTAATTTGTGAAATACCATGCAGCTTCTAAGTTATTGCTCTGGCATTGCTGACTTCAGATTAGTGCTCCTCCTAATTTGCTAACATGTAAAATATTTTGTTCAATTTCAGATTTCTTTGCATAAAAGTTCCAGCATCTAAATCCATGCATGGATCAGGCAGTCCATATAGGTTATAGCGAAAGTATGTAGACATTGAAATAAATGTAAGGAAAATCAGAGCAGATATATGGGGGAAACAAGTAGTTATTGACATAACTCATAATAATGAGTTATGTCAACAGTATTGACATAACTCATAACAATGAGTTATGTCAACAGTACCATCATAGATGACTTTGGCTATCGAAGACTAGATAAAGAATCAAAACCCATAATATTTCTCAGGCAAACAAAAGCAAGCTTAACTGATTAGAATAAATTGATTGGAATAAATGAAGCCAGGATGCAAGTGAAAAAACACTGTAGCATATGACTTGTCCTAGGAGAAAGAAAAAGGACTGGAGAAAGGAAGATACAGACTGGGCCAACATTTGAAGGGACTAGTGAATGAACGAAGCTAACAGTGGCCTTGTACATGTGGCCAATAGTGTACATGATTGACTGAAGAGGTCATTTTTCTCTTCAGGGCCAGGACTAAAGAACAGGGACACCCCTGGTGGGGATAGATGGGGTACCTCTCAGGAAGAGAGGCAGCTGTTTTTCTAGAGTGAGGCCTAAGAGAAATTAGGCTTAGGACCGTAAGTTCATAGCTGATGCCAATTATGAAGGATCTATGGAAGGAAGAAAGATTTGTTTCTGAATGTGAACATCGGAGTTAGAGCAAAATGATTAGGATGAATCACAGATATTTCCCCCAAAGGAAATAATGAAGGTTCGAAAGGTAAAATAGAAATCACATTAAGACCCCATGAATAGCCTTCACATTGAGTAAGAAGGGTGGAATAGGGGCATGATGTGGGTTTGATTAAAATTAGACATAATCTTGATGATATGACTTGTAAATGATAGAGAATATCTTAACCTGGGTGGGGGGGGATATCCTAAAGTTGTATCAGTTTTGTGCTTGCCTTTGATTGCCTTTAGTGTGATCCAACATGAGCTGTTTCAGGCTGATCTTGAAATAGGAAAAGACATTCAAAGTATGATTCCATTTGGGGCTGAACTGTGACATCCATTTATTGTCAGACAAACCCCATTGGTGGTGGAGAGACATTGGGAGACAGAAGTTAAAATAGAGGCAAAGAACCAAAAAAACATACAAAGGAACATTGCAAACAAATTGGGTATAACGTTGATTTTCATATGGACACTAGATGTCTTAGCCAATGGAAGGAGTAATTACCCAGAAAAATTTCTTTACAAATTTATAAACTTAGGAAGAACAGAAGATATACATAGATCAAAAACTGAAAAATATTTGTACAACCCACCATACATACAATCAAGACCAAAGACTCTGTTGGGCAAAGTATAAAAGTTATAAAATTAATATCTTTCCATTAAAAAGAATAAGTTTAGAAAAAATATTCTAATGGCTGACAAGTTAGAAAGACAAAGAAGAATTTTATTTTCTGTTGGAATGACAAAAATGCACTAATGGTATTGATTGAAACTAAATCTTGGAGAGAAACGCAGCCTGGAAAAAGAAAGGCAATGTTATTTGATCTATATTATCTCCATCAAAGGCTTCTGCAATTCACAGTTTGACAGCATTTTGTGAGTAGCATCCACCATTTCACAAAGCAGTAATTTACCTTAAAAAGAAAACAACAATTAACAAGGTACATCGCATAAAGATAATTATGTGAAAAAAAGAAACAGAATGAAGAAATCTTAAAAAACTGATTTAAGAAAACACAAAGTTTTAACTTACAAATAGAAAATTCATAATACTGTTTTTACTTCTTTGAAAAAAAGAGGTGTATTTGAGTGTATAGACAGGTATGTACATCCAAACTGGATTAAATGTGAACAACATACATTCTGTACCCGAACCCCTATAGATCTTTTTGCATGGTTTATTGTATAAGCATAGGTATAATAATTGTTAGATGAGAAATTTAATTCCTAGTACATCCATTTACTCTGCTTCATGGACACTAAACTATTATTATATTACTGATTCAGAGCCTTGCTTTGGTTGAGAGATAACTCTGTTAAATATGAATTAGAATACTTTGAAATTTCAGATTAAAAAAAATTGAAAAAATGAGGACATTTCTTGACCTGGAATGAAATATGGCTTTATAGTATTAAAGCAATTATTATTCAAAGACTAATCATTCAACTTGTGGTTATTTTGAGTATCTGTTTCTCTTCTCAATTTACTAACCCTCATTACCAGTGCAAAATTCCCTTGAAATGTTGTATTTTATCCAAAAATTAATTTAAAATTTGAAATCATTCCTTTATACAATGTGCTTAACATTTAGTTCAAAAATAATGTTAGAGTTACTTGGTCCTCCTCCTCAAGAATAAAATGGGGGTGCTCTAGGCCCATTTCCCCACTTTGGCAGTTCGGGAAAGCTCACAGTGCTCTTTTCAGGATGATGCATGTAAAACACTTGGCATAGTGCTGAGGACATTATTCAATAAATGTCAGCAGTTCACTAATTTCATGAAGTAATTTTAATAAATTCGATTAGTGGTCCCACTCAAACGAAAGTATGATCAAAACTGATTTCCCTTTTTTCTGTTTCTGTACTTTATGAATATTAAGCAAGAATTTTTACTTAATGTTTACAGACTGATAAAAAGTATGCTATCAGTTTTAATAAAGAGACATCCAATTTGCTGTTTGTTACAACATTTCTAGTATAATTAATCTAGACAAATTTCAATTATACTTGAAAGCCAAAGCATAATTCAGTTCAGTAAAACACTTGAAAGTGACCTTTGATCTTTATTTTGTTAAATTGAAGTTAAAAATATCCCTTTCATTTCATCATGTTGACAAATATCCTTGGGAGATAGAACCACCATTTTGTAATAATTCATAACCATTCATACAACAATTCAAATAATTCCAATATTTATTATTCTCTATTACCTTGATCTTAGTATATTTCTAATATTTATCTATCCCTCTACCTATTGATCTATCCATGTATATATATTTATATACTTCCTTCCTAAAAGTAAGTGGGCCATGCTTACCATACCTTTTATTCTGGGTCACCTTGCACAGGAAACTTGATTCTTCATAGGAAGTGTCTGCTTAAAGAAGCATAAAGATGTCTTATAAGCCACAGTGGTAACATTTATAAGGGGAAGTGAAGAATTTATTTTTCAGCTGAAACTCGGAGGGAAATTTTTAGGTAGAAAGTGGAAGGTATAATTATGTGGTTTGGAATTTGGCCAGGGCACTGGAATTCATACCTCTTCACTTTCAAGATGTGTCACAGACTCTTTAATTACCCAAAGTGGATCAAGACCTCTGCTTTCTGTCTATCCCATCAAAAAGACAATATACTTTGTTACACATTTAGCCAATGCCCTCTTTGAATTTTAAATTTTACTAAGCAGTATGTAGAAATCATCTTAAGCTCTCCTATTGAACTTTTTTTTTTTTTTAAATCCTGGCATAGGTGAATGGCAAGGTGGGGCCATCCTTTTGTGGGAGAATGAATGCAGGTGTCCATGGGGTTCTCAGGCAAAAGCTTGAGGCCACCTACCTGCTAGGAATCAGGCTGGCTAGACTTAATGTTGACCTGAGCTGCTTACTAGCTGTAAAATCTTACACGTGTCAGTTAACCTTAACCTCAACTTGAGCTCCAGTTTCTTCATGCATTAAACAATCAATAAATATTTATCTTTTTTATATTACATAAATGAGATAGTGTTAAAAAAATTCTTAGCCTCATACTTGGAGCACAGCCAACAGTCCATGGATGTAAGCATGGTCATCATTATAAAATTTCTAGGGCCTTCTCTATATTTTAAACCTGATACAAAGGAGGCTATGCCTTATGGAGAAGTACTAGGAGCTCAGATAAGAAATATAATTTACAGTCTAACTGTGAAGAGCTTTGTACATCAGGCTAAAAGTATAGATTGTAGTCCTGTAGGCAAAGAGGAGGGAAATGTGGAAGGTTGTTTTGTTTTGTTTTGTTTTCTTATTTTTTTATTTTACCATATTACAGGGATACAAACATTTATGTTATATATATTGCCTTTGCCCCTAGGGAGTCAGAGCTTCAAACATGTCCATCCCTCAGACGGTATGCACTGCACTCATTAGGTGTGTGTATACTCATCCTCTCCTCTCCCCTCCCACCTGCCTGACATCCGATGAATGTTACTATACTAAATGTGCACATAAGTGTTGATCAGTTAACACCAATTTGATGGGGAGTAAATGTGGTGCTTGTTTTTCCATCCTTGTGACACTTCACTTAGTATAATGGGCTCCAGCTCTATCCTGGATAATACAAGAGGTGCTAGATCACCATTTTTATTGTGACTGAGTAGAACTCCATGGCATATATATACCACATTTTATTAATCCACTCATGTATTGATGGGCACTTGCGTTGTTTCCACATCTTTGCAATTGTGAATTGTGTTGCTAAAAACATTCTAGTGCAGATGTCTCTTTTATAGAATGTCTTTTTTTCCTTTGAGTAGATGTCCAGTAATGGTATTGCTGGATCAAATGGTAGTTCTACTTGTAGCTCTTTGAGATAGCTCCATATTACTTTCCACAGAGATTGTACTACTTTGTAGTCCCACCAGCAGTGTAGGAGTGTTAGTATCTCTCCACATTCATGCCAACATTTGTTGTTTGGGGACTTTTTGAGAAAAGCCATTCTCACTGGAGTTAAGTGATATCTCATTGTGGTTTTGATTTGCATTTCCCTAATGATTAGAGATGTTGAGGATTTTTTCATGTTTCTTGGCCATTTGTCTTCTTTTGAAAAGTTTCTGTTCATCTCCTTTGCCCACTTTTTAATGGGGTTGTTTGATTTTTTCTTGCTGATTTTCCTGAGTTCTATGTAGATTCTAGTTATCAGCCCTTTATCAGATGTGTAGCATGCAAATATTTTCTCCCATTCTATACATTCTCTGTTTGCTCTCTTGATAGTTTCATTGGCTGTGCAGAAGCTTTTTAATTTGATCAAGTCCCATTTATTTATTTTTGTTGTTGCTGTGATTGCTTTTGGGGTCTTCTTCATAAATTCTTTGCCTAGGCCAATGTCTGTAAGTTTTCTAACATTTTCTTCCAGAATTCTTATAGTTTCGTGCCTTAGATTTAAGTCTGTTATCCACTGTGAGTTGATTTTTGTGAGAGGTGCAGATCCTTTTTCAATCTTCTACATGTGGCTATCCAATTTTCTCAGCACCATTCATTGAATAAGGATTCTTTTCCCCAGTGTATGTTTTTGTCTATTTTGTGAAAGATTAGATGGCTATATGAGGATGGTTTTATACCTGGGTTCTCAGTTCTGTTCTATTGGTTTTTGTCTCTGTTCTTGTGCCATCACTGTGCTGTTTTAGTTATATAGCCTTGTAGTATAGCTTGAAGTCTGATAAATTGAAGCCTCATAATTTGGTCTTTTTGCTTAAGATTGCTTTTGCTATACAGGATCTTTTTTGGTTCCATACGAAGCATAGAATTATTTTTTCTAGATCTGTGAAAAATGATGTTGGCATTTTAATAGGGATTGCATTGAATCTGTAGTAGTATAAACTTTGAGTAGTATAAACATTTTAACAATATTGATTCTGTTGACCCATGAACATGGCATGGTTTTCCACCTGTTTGTGTCCTCTGGATCAATGTCTCTCTGTCTTGGGGTTTGCCCCACTCTGCTGGAGTCACCAGACAAGTAGCACCAGGGAGGGATGGAGGGTAGGGAGCTCACAGTCTGAGTACCCTTCAGTCCGCTGCAGGGCCCAAAAAGGAAAGGTCCCATTCCCTATGGATGCCTTCGGGTGGTGACTAAATTGTCTCTCTGGGCAGCTGCTGGTAGGGAAGGGGAAGGGGAGAATAAAGCAATATGGTGGCTGCCAATCTGCTTGGGTCTACAGGCTGGGATGTGCCCTGAGGGAGCTGGGAGCCTAGTGCCCTGTCCGCAAGAGGCTCACTGCTCACTGGTGGTGGCCGTCTCTGGGCTGGTGTTGGCAGGTCTCTCCAGAAGCTCAGGACTCCATCTGCAGTGTGAGATACAGGGCAGGGAAATTTAACCACTTGACTTACCCATGTCACTGGTCTCCAAGCCTTTCTGGGTTTAGACCCCGCCGATGCCTTTCTCCTGTGGAAGGGTTTTATTCAGGGAAAGGACCAAATGACATTTGTGTCTTAGACATAGGACTCTGGTTCCCACTGTGGAAGAGTTTTAATCAGGGAAAGGACCAGATGACATTTGTGTCTTAGACATAGGACTCTGGTTTCAAGGTGAAGAAAGAACTTGGGAGGAGAGAGGCTGGCAAGAGTCTCAAATATATGTCAAATTTGTCTGTCTCCTCAAAGGCATTATGAAGCTAATTTCATTGCAGTTATTGAATTGTCTTGCAGCGCTTCCATGCCCTCATTGTCCTTTGAGAGATGGAATTGATTTTCTGTCTTTATATAAACTGCTTTTTTTTTTCTTGCATCCTTTTCCCTAAGGGAGGCCATCTTAGTTGTCTGCTGCCAAATTTCAACACGCAGATTTCTTATACTATTTCCACTTCTTACGTATTACTTCTTAGTGTTATGAGCAGAGGATTCAGAGAGCCAAACTTGTCAGAACTGTGTTTAAAACAAGAAAAAAAGACCTTCAGTTTCCTCTTTGCTTGGCTAATAGAAATGGGGTTTCAACACAGAGATATCTCTAGATACCTCTAGAGATATTACCAACTTTCAACTTATGAATTTTTATAGATATAAAACAAAACAAGCTAAAGATGAGGAAGGCAAAAGTGCTACAACTGTGACCATAACCACTAATGTATAAATTGTCATTTGAAAACTCTAGCTGGGACATGGGAAAAATGAAACAATGTCACTCACATTTCCATAAATTGAAGATCTGCTCTGACCCAGTGGAATTAGGATTGTTTTTGTCCTGCCTCTGAGCCACACTGCCTTTCTAGCAAAGGCTTTTTATCCCTACTTGTAGAGTAGAAACAGATAACACCAATCACTCTTTTTCTTCTTTTAATAGCAAAACACTATTTAGTTCCTCAAAATATCCACAATGTAGTGTTGGAGGTTAGCACTGAAACATTGTCACATGAAAATATTAGAAAAACCAGGTCACTGAATTAACTGTCCTAATGTAAACTATGTAAATTATAGGGCAAGGAATCAACCCTAATTGTGTTAATAATAAAGAAAATAGGATAGAAATGGAAGTTGTCAAGCACAAGAGAGGGCCCAAATACTGATAGTCAAGGGTTGAGAGGTAAAATCTGAATGTTTGATTAAGGCTTTGGGACAGGAAAAGAGAGAAACACACAGAAGGGACAAATGACCATATCTAGTATGGTCAGAGTCAAGGGAGACAGATAGACAAGAAACAGACAAAAATACTGGTGGCCGGAAGTCCAAGGGAACAGCAAGGAACTCAGGCCAGCTTCTAACTCAACCCCACAGTCTGTCTGTGCTTTCCTGTGGTGGCAGGAACCCATGAGAGTGGGACCCTCTCAGACACTCTTTTAGTGTGGCTGGCACAATTTACTGCAGAGGTCAGGGTGAGGAGAAAGCAGTGGCAGCTCCTTAGGGCATCAGCCATGATGCTGAGGGGACAGCCATGGAGAGGGGATTAGCATGGCCAGGGCAGGTGGTCCCAGGGACAGGACTGGAGCAGCATGAGAGGCCCTGAGCATCAAAGTCAATTTACACATCTTCACAATGTTGCCTAAAACCTGCCCCTAGATCTAGAACTGTATTAGCTGGCTTATTAAGCCATCCATTTTTAAACCTCTAATGAAGGAGTACACTTCCAAGCCTTGTAGATCTTCTCAAAAGACACCTTCTGAAAAGCCTCAATAATGAATATGAATGTCATCAGTAATAAAAGTGGGGCTATGTTCTGTGAAAGCCTATACTTGGAAATGGATATTTGACGTTTACAACAATCTTGTATAGTTTCTTACAAGCCATGCATCAATAATGCATTAATAGTGTTTTAGAATAACTCCAAAATCTGTTACTACTAAAAATAGTTCTCTATCTTGAATAGATGTCTAATTCTGAAAGGAAATGGCCTCACTTTCAAATATGAGACAGCTGTAAAAAATTATATATACTAACACATTTATGTACAGTACAGACTCTTCAAAACACTTCTCAATGGAGAAGAAATATCAAACTGTTCATTAAAGACCTTATATAATACTTGAGATATATATATTAAAAAAATATAAAATATACCCACATAATTTATCTGACCATTTTTACTTTCAGAGTCTATTGTATTCAATATAGCCAATATAGATAGTTATAGAATTATGATTCTACATATGAGAAACAAAGATGTATTAACAGTACTTAATTCTTCCATTGAAACGATTCAGTGCAATTTGATGGTATTCATGCCTAATATCTCAAAAAATGGGTCATCCTGCTGGCAAAACAATCCCATATATAACAAACTTTTCTCCTCCCCTCCCCTCCCCTCCCCTCCCCTCCCCTCCCCTTCCCCTCCCCTCCCTTCCCCTCCCTTCCCTCCCTTCCCTTCCCTTCTTCCTTTCTTTCCTTCCTCCTTTCTTTTTTTCACTCCCTTTGTTCTTTTTATCTGTCCCTTTTTTTCTTCCTTCCTTCCTTCCTTCCTTCCTTCCTTCCTTTCTTCTTTCCTTCTTTTCTCTCTAATACCACCAGAAATGTTTATTATACAGCCAAAGAACAAATGAAGAATAAATAATACAAAATCACTCTTGCAATAACTATTCCTTGTATGCCTAAAATGATGCGAAGTGCTATAATAGGTGAAGATACAACTGTGACCTGAACACAGACTCTGCCATCGCTATTTACAGGCTACTGTAGATCCAGACAAGAGAAGACATGCTTGGGATGAGGAAGATATCCCCAAGAAAGTGGCATCTAAGTGGAGGTCTGTGAATGAATAGGATTCATTGCTTTGTGTTGAAAGGTAGAGAGGGACAGAGCGATGAAAAGTGTTCTAGGCAGGGGGAATATAGTATACAATCAAGAAGCAAGAAAGAGCATGGAGAATACTGGAGAATCTCAGAGTTGGGGATTTGGAGGGAGATGGTGCAGTGATGGTCTGAATGTGGTATAATGGTGAGATATAAAGTGGAGGGGCTTTCTAATAAATGTTACAGAGTTTGGGCTTCATCCTCCCCAAAGTAAAGGTAGCAAAGTTCCCACATACATATATTGAATTATGTCCAGGTTACCTAAATATCTGGAATGCCCCTTAATCTCTGTTTTTAAGTGAATCCTTGTAAAAACCAAGACTAACTTAGCAGCAGCAAAACATGAGGAAGCATCTGGTTCATAGACAAAAAGCTATATAAGCCACAGTTTTTAAATTTGCTTTTTGTACAAATGGCTAAAATGTTACAATACTCAAATTCAGACATGGCAGACATAGACATCTTTTGGAATCATAATGTAAGCTATTTAAACCCTGAATTATATAATATTTGAAATTACATAAAATTTCCCCAGGCAGGGGTTCTGGAAACTCTTAAGATCTCTGTGCATGCTGCAGCCATTGCTGCCAAAGGAAACTCCCTGATTAAAGGTAACCAGGCCACCAGGAACAGGAAATGAGGAGCCCTGCAAGGAGGTGTGCAAGTTTGTACAGACACATCAGCTCCTGGCCTACAAATAACTGGGATGATGCAAAGATTAAATAATGAATTTTGGGTTTTTTTTCTATTTGTTTTCAATTAAATTTCCACAGGAGTCTGTGTTTTTACACACTATCTAATGTAGTGACATTTGAATATCCCAAAAGGAAGAAAAAATTATGTACATTGTTCTATGGATGTCATTTTTTAGAGTGATGGGTTTTAGCCTTTTTCTGGGTACATGGAGCATTTTGAGAAATCATTGAATCCTGACCCTTGACTTCTGAATATGCACATATAAAAATGTAATCATATACACAGAAAATACTGCATAGAGTTTCAGAAGGCTCACAGATTCTCATGGTTCATCCATGAACTCAGATAAGTAAGAGTAACTTTGAGTGAGTATGTACTATATGCCAAACACTCAGCTGAACACTTAATATACCATATCTCATTCAATTCTCATAATTATTATATGATAGAGTTACTATTACACCCATTTTAAAGATGAGCAAACTGAGGCTTACAGGGGTTAAGTAACATGCTCAAGGTTGCACAGATAGAGCGATCATTAAAACCCAGGCAGACTACCTCCAAAGCCCAATTTCTTAATCACTGCCCAGAGCACTAGTCACATTTGTAGTTGAATGATACAGAAAGATATGGAAACAAAACTGTACTCAGAGCCAAGAGATACATTTTCATATTAGTTGTGTTCTTCAAAGTCAAAATAAGATGAAATAAAAGTTTTAAAATCATTTAAGGGAAAAGAAAATGCATAGAAGTTTAACAATGTCAAAATCATCCATAACCGATGACCCAAGGATACATGTTAACATTGCAAAATTTATTGAATAACTGCTATGTGCCCCAAACTAGGGTTTTACATGCATTATCTCACCTGATCTTCACAGTATTAGCCTGTCATATGGGGATCCTACTTTTATCTCTATTTTATAACATAGAACATAGGCTTAGATTGATAAGTAATTAGTTCAAAATATATAGTCAATGATTATGCAGTAAATCTGGAAACTACAGTTCAATTTTTTTCACCACAAACTCATGCTCTTAATCAATTTGTTGTATTGTCTCATTTCCTGATACTCCTTTCCAGATATTTATTTTTAGCCACGAATGTCCATACATAACTAGATATTTTGATCTCAAACTCCTGGCCTCAAGTGATCCTCCTGCCTCAGCCTTCCAGAGTGCTAGGATTACAGGCATGAACAGGCATGAACAACAGTGCCTGGCCCCTCTATACTTTTAAAATAGAGCATACTGGACATTATACTTTTATAATCTGCCCTTTCACTTAGTAATATATTGAAAACACTTTTCTATATTAATATATATGTTAGTCACAAATACATTTCTGTGGACTATCTTTAATGGCTGTGTAGTATTCCAATGAATGGATCATCATAACTGTGGACTATCTTAAGTTTAAGTATTTGTGTTGGTTCCAATTTTTCACCAGTCACTTACTTGTAGATAAAATTCTTAGTCCTTCTTATGTTAAATGGAGATGATAGCATCATTCTGTCTACCATAGGGTTAGTAGGATGATTGAATAAAATAATACTAAAGGGTAAGTTGGATGAGGGAAAGTAATATATTACTATCATTTCTCCATCAGGAAAGGAAATGTGTTTCAGCCGTAGAAAAATGAAATCATCGTTTTGTGCATACAAAGTAAATAATTACATTGTGAAATGTCTCTCCTATTCTACTCAACCATCTGTGAATTCTATCCTTCACTATCCAAATTAAAGATGTGTAAGAAATTATTATTTTGTTTTAAGATAGATTACTAAAACACTAATTGACTTATTTTTTTAAAAAGGAAATAGATTTGTCATCTATACTACAAGGAGGTTTGAGCTAGGTCCAGTTGCTCATCGCACAAAGATCCAATTGTTGAGATAGTGAGGATTGCCAAAGAAGGAAGAAATTTAATACGACAAATGTCTTACCCAGAAAAGTTGTCTCAAATCTGTCTCTCCAACTAATGGAGATCATGGGGCTTTTCAAAGAGGGGCCACATTCCTTGGGGCAGGTTGTGGAGGATGGTGAGTCCTGGCCTGGGGCCTTCCAATTCCTTTGTCTTGCAGAAAATCCATCATTTCTAGGAAACAACTCAAAAAGTCAAGTAGTTAGTTAAGGGGGAGGATTATAAAAAACATATAGGGGTTATTGAAATTTGTTCATGGAGCCAATTATAGATTGTAAGATGGTAAATATCAGAGCTTCTTGGACAAAGAGGGGTGGGAATGAGAATAAAAGAGTTATAACTTTATTGTGCAAATAACAGTGTAACAAAAAATGGTTCTGTGACTATTTTGCTTAGTCTTATATCTTAGTAGTAACATAAATTACATGACCAAAATTGATTTTGCACTTGCCATCCAATCATACACTTTGGTCTACTTTAAAAGTCTGAGACTCAAATATATAAATTACTAATAAGCATAGAGGTATGACTGGGGTTTGTCATTAGTAGACTCAGAGGCCTATGATCACTTTTGTCTATAGAGTAACTGGCAAGCCAGCCCCATTTCCATCTGAACTGGTACATTATCAGTGTGCTTGACTTTAGAGAGAGAACAGCTAAAACTGAGCATCTCCTTCACTTCTCCTCACCATACATTGCCTCCCAAATCCTTCTCTTGGACTCTCTATTACTTTCAGTGGCATCTCTGTCTCTAAAGTTAGAAGTGCCTTGTCCAGGTGCAGAGGTTAGGCCGTGGTTCACAGACATGCTGGAGCAGCAGTGAGTTGACATAAGCAAGTACAGTCACGTACCATATAAGCACATTTAGGTCAATGACCGACTGCATATATAACAGAGATCCCATAAGATTATAATCTCATATTTGAACTTTTTCTATGTTTAGATACACAAATACTCACCTCTGTGTTACAATTGGCCAGTATCCAGTATATCGTAACACGCTGTACAGGTGTGTAGCCTTGGAGCAATAGGTCATACCACATAGCCTAGGTGTGTAGTAGGCTATCCCATCTAGGTTTGTGTAAGTACACTCTCTGATGTTGCCTAATGACACAGTTTTCAGAACATATAGCTATCATTAAGCAGCACATGGCTGTACAAAATTTAATACTTTCACTAAGGTTGAAATCTGGTGTTAGAGACAGGACAAAGCTGAAGGCCAAGTATGATGTGGCCAAATGTCTGCATCATCACCCCGAGGACACCAAATTTGTGCCTGAATTTCCTAGTTATCCTTAACTCCTCATCTCTGCCACTCGCCCACTAATTGGGCATAAAATCCTACTTTTCCTGGGAAAAAATATTTCTTCTCTATCCCCAGTAGCATGGCCTTGGAAAAGGCCACATCAGTACTTAAAGGGATTATTAAAGGTTTCCTAACTAGTTCCTTTTGTTAGTGAGCACCTAGTTAGGAAACCTTTTTTCTTGCAAAATTATCCTCCCAAATGCTGATCAAGTTATAATCCTGAAGACAAATTGGTTCACATCACTCTGCTGCCAACCAGCCCCAACTTTCTAACTTAAATCTATGAAGGCTTTTACAAATTTGACCCATAACCTCAGGCCTTTTGTTGCCTTTCTCTCTCACATTGAATTTTAACTGCTACGAACTTCCTCTTGTTGCCTGAATATGCTATACCCTCTATTCTTCTCCAGGACTTTGCATTACTATTCCTTAACTCTGGAATGTTCTTCCCTGCCCTTTTGTCTACTCAGATTTAAAGATCTGGCTCTAAGGAAACCATCAGTAGAGCAAATAGACAACCCACAGAGTGGGAGAAAATATTTGCTCTCTACACCTCTGATAAAGGCCTAATAACAAGAATCTATCTAGAACTTAAAAAAATTAACAAGAAAAAATCAAACAATCCCATCAAGAAATGGGCGACGGAAATGAAAAGAAACTTCTCCAAAGAAGACAGAATAATGGCATGCAAACATATAAAGAAATGCTCAACTTCTCTAATTATTAGAGAAATGCAAATCAAAACCACAATGAGATACCACCTAACCCCAGTAAGAATGGCCTATATCAAGAAATCCCAAAACAACAAATGCTGGCGAGGATGTGGAGAGACAGGAACACTCCTACACTGCTGGTGGGACTGCAAATTAGTGCAACCTTTGTGGAAAAGAATTTGGAGATATCTCAAACAGCTAAAAATAGAAATACCATTTGACCCTGCAATAGCATTGTTGGGCATCTA
>VSMD01072867.1:0-28917 GCA_008750895.1 Mirza zaza
GCCACGGCACTCACTCTGGGCAACAAAGTAAGACTCTGTCTCGAAAAAAAAAAAAGAAACTCAAAGATTCAGGAAGGCACATGTGACACCAAACTAAGCCCAGCTTCCCCTGAAGGTTTGACAGTGTGACAGTGTTGGCCAACATAACGAGAGCAGAAATGCGGTGATATCTTCCTTAGAAGAAATGGGTACCCTCCTTTTTCCTTCCCCCCTTCATGCTGGGTGCAGTGAAGACGAGAAGGTGGGAACTGGAGCTTATTTTAAATTACAAGATGGAAGCTGTGTTTGAGAATGCCAGAGTGATAAGATAGATCATAAGGCCAGGCACAAGGGCTCATACCTATAATCTTTGTACTTTGGGAGGCTGAGGCAGGAGGCCAGGAATTTGAGGCTACCCTAGGCAACAAACCAAGACCCTGTCTCTACAAAATATAAAATAAAATAAAATAAAATAAAATAAAATAAAATAAAATAAAATAAAATGAAATGAAAGATCATGGGCCACCCATATGGTGGAGCTGCCATATCAAGTCTGGACTGCTACCACATATGCTTAGGTTATTACGAGAGAGGGAGAAATAAACTTCTACTGTATTTAAGTCACTTCGACTTTAGCTTTTATGAAGGCAGTTGAACTGGCATCTTAACTAAATAATAATTGAAACAAAAGTTTAATAAAGTTAGACTCACCATATGCAGTGGACTGTGATATTTTCCAAACTGTTACATTTTAGAAATGTCAAAAGGTAGGAGGACTGTTTGGACTAAAAGACTAAAGAGATATAAAATCCAAATGTGATGGGCAAATTTGACTGAATTTTGGCTTGAAAATAAAAACACCTACACATTGAGGCAGTTGAGGAAATTTGAATATGAATTAGATATTTAGGTGATATTGTAGAATTATTAATTTTCTTAGATGTGATATTGGCAGTAATTGTGGTTATGGGGAAGAATGTCTTTATTCTTAGGTGATGTCTGCTGAAGTATGTATGTATTTATTTATTTATTTTGAGACAGAGTCTGACTATGTTGCCCGGGCTAGAGTGCTGTGGCATCAGCCTAACTCACAGCAACCTCAAAATCCTGGGCTCAAACAATCCTACTACCTCAACCTCCCAAGTAGCTGGGCCTACAGGCATGTGCCACCATGTCTGGCTAATTTTTTCTATATATTTTTAGTTGGCCAATTAATTTCTTTCTATTTATAGTAGAGACAGGGTGTCACTCAGGCTCAGGCTGGTTTTGAACTCCTGACCTCGAGCGATCCTCCCGCCTCGGCCTCCCGCAGTGCTAGGATTATAGGCCTGAGCCATCATGCCCAGCCGCTGCTGAAGTATTTAAGGCGAAATATCACAATGTCTACAAATTACTTTCAAATGATTCAGCAAAAACCCAATAATAGGGTGGGCATGGTAGCTCAAGCCTGTAATCCTAGCACTCTGGGAGGTCAAGGCGGGAGGATCCTTTGAGCTCAGGAGTTTGAGACCAGCCTGAGCAAGAGTGAGACCCTGTCTCTACTAAAAACAATAGAAAGAAATTAGCTGGACAACTAAAAAATATACTTATAAAAAAATTATGTGGGGCTGGGCGTGGTGGCTCAAACCTGTAATCCTAGCACTCTGGGAGGCCGAGGTGGGAGGATTGCTCGAGGTCAAGAGTTAGAAACCAACATGAGCAAAAGCAAGACCCCGTCTCTACTATAAATAGAAAGAAATTAATTGGCCAACTAATATATATAGAAAAAATTAGCCAGGCATGGTGGCACACGCCTGTAGTCCCAGCTCTTCGGGAGGCTGAGGCAGGAGGATCGCTTGAGCCCAGGAGTTTGAGGTTGCTGTGAGCTAGGTTGATGCCACGGCACTCTACCCCGGGCAACAGAGTGAGACTCAAAAAACAACAACCCAATAAAACATGTATAATTTAAATATAATAGCAGCCTAGATAAAACAAATACCACAAAATGTTAACAATGGATGTATCAAAGTAGATGGTATACAGGTGTTTATTATTTTCTTCAACTTTTGTATATGTGTGGAAATTTTCATAATACAACGTTGGGGGACAGTGTGAGTTACACCTTGATAAACTGCGTTTCAGCCGCGAAGGTTAGTAACACCGGTGTAGCCCCTGAAGAGTATGGGCTCCGCGGGGCCTGACTACTGGATCTGCCTTGGGGCCAGTCCCCTTTGCCTCTGAGCCTCGGTTTCCCCAACCCACCCAAGAGCTTTGTGACCTACGGCAAATTATCTCCCATTTGTGCCTAAGTGTGCTCAGAACTCAGAACTCGGTGTCTACTGCTTTTTTCTATCCCCCAGGTTGCCATGGGGGCTAAGACTATGAATAGAAACACCTGAAGAAGCTAGCATGGCGCACCCTGCTGAGAGCCAGCCTTCTGCTCCATTAGTCTTCGGGAGACCTTTGCCCCTGCACCCCTGATTCAACTTGTCTACAGCTGAACTCACTATCTTACTCTAAACTGGCCCTACCCCTGGTTTTCCCAGCCCAAACCTGACCATCCCTCCGTTCTCCTCCAGCTCCCTAGCCTCCCTCTCCAAATCCTACAGCATTTGCTTTCTACGTCTCTGCGTGGGACTTGATCCCACAGTGTGTTACCACTCCAGTCCCCGCTGCCTCTGCCCAGGTGCTAGTGATTCGATCCCGGCTGTCAGAGCAGCTTCCTGGCTGGCTTCCAGCATTGCCCGCTCCAGTTTTGGGTCCTCAGCGCCCGGTGTGGCTCGGCACTCGGGGCTGTGTGGCACGTGGCAGTAAGTGGGTATCTGCTCCAGCCCTGTTCTAGCAGGGCCAGCTCTGCTCACTGCGAGGAGGGTGGCAGGCCACCCACACCTGCCTGCACCGTCCAGGCACATCCTTGTCCCCTCTCAGGGTCTAGTTCAAGAACTAGTGGTGCCTTCCAAGACCCCTCTCAGGGTCTAGTTCAAGAACTAGTGGTGCCCCCTTTTTAAAAATATGTGCTTGTTAGCTACCCATCACCACTGAGTAAAGCAGGACATATTTTGAGAATGTTTTGCTCTTTCATTTCCAACCGCGTAGACAGTACAATGTGTGCAGTTATCGGAATGAAATGTGAGTAGAAGTAACAGCCCAACTTTGGACACAAAGCAACCACAGAATATCTGAGTGAAACTGCTCACAATTTCCTTGCAGGACAGCCAAGAAATACAAACTATTAATCTTCTGGCCATCTTGTAAGTTTTTTGTTAGAAATAATTAACAAAAAGCTGACATCAGTTAAAATACACTAATTTAGATTTATAAGACTTAGATTTTAATTTGCAAAATTTGACTTGGGAAAATAAACATGGGGAAGACAATAGCTACAAAAGAAAACTCATAAGGGAGAAAGTCAGAATTGGTTAAATTGAATTAAATTTTCACCATAAAATCTCATGGAAAAAACAATCTTAATGAAAGTATTTTTATTTTTATTTTATTTATTTATTTTTCTTTGAGACAGAGTCTCACTTTGTTGCCCAGGCTAGAGTGAGTGCCGTGGCGTCAGCCTAGCTCACAGCAACCTCAAACTCCTGGGCTCAAGCAATCCTCCTGCCTCAGCCTCCCGAGTAGCTGGGACTACAGGCATGTGCCACCATGCCTGGCTAATTTTTTCTGTATATATTAGTTGGCCAATTAATTTTTCTATTTATAGTAGAGACGGGGTCTCGCTCTTGCTCACGCTGGTTTCGAACTCCTGACCTGGAGCAATACTGCCTGCCTCGGCCTCCCAGAGTGCTAGGATTACAGGTGTGAGCCACTGTGCCCGGCCTTAAAGTAGTTTTAAGTAAATATTAAAATGAAAACAGAAAACTTAGAAGCAATTTAATTGCTCTGTATAGGAAACTGATCAAGGAATTAAACTGGCTTAATGAAGTAACAGCTCACTCCAGCGGAATGCTTTACTGATTAAATCTGTGGGGTATGATTCTTATTAAAAATTGAGCTGCCACCTGGGCTTTAGGACTGAGCAGACTCAGAGATACTGGAATTATCTGTTGCCAGATGCTGTATCAGGGCTCCAGCAGGCCCCAGCTGGACCATCGCTAGGCAGAACTGCAGGGCTTGAGTGGGCCCAGGCCCTCTCGCCTTTGCCTTGGGCCCAGCAAAGTCCAAGTCTCTTGCTATGGGCCCAGCAGAGACTGAATACCTAGTTCAGAGGTACATCAAGTGACCATGTGGCCTGAGCTGCCCACTACCAAGTGAGTGTTTCCACCCACCAAGCCAACTAGGAGTAAGTAACTTAGTTCAGAGATAGGTAGTAACCATTTCTTGGACAGGAGTACCATTTGACACTTTTTGTTCTAAACTGCAGAGAGGGTAGGATCATATTTGCTTGTACAAAGTGTAGTTGTATCTTGTTCCCTGGAGACATAAAGTTGTTTTTTAACATTGTATGGAAGTTTAAGTATGTATAAGCACGTATGTGTGGGCAAAGCTGGTCCCTGCATTATTGTCTCAGCAGCAAAGCCACCACCCTCTGAACCCCGGCCTGGGCCGCTACTGACACTTCTTCAGCAGCTCGCTCCCTACAGGACAGGCTGCAGGGCCAGAGGAGATAAAGGAGGGATGCCGCCTTCCTGTTTGCTGCTGCTTGGTGAAACCACAGCAACGGGTAACACTGCTACGCTGGTTCGCTTGCAGTCTCTCCACTCCCAGGAGCAGCCTCGCTGAGCCCTCAGAGGCAGTGGCACCAACCGGACAGCATCGCCTTCTCTGCAGGGCCCTCCTGAGTCTCCATCCTACACTGACCTCTTCCCAGCACTCCGTCCCAGGAGCAATGACTGCACCTGTGATGCCTCAGTGTCCCACCCATTTTCTCTACTCCGTGCCTGACGACTCCTGATGGGACCCCGAGGGATACACCTACACACCTTGTGCACTAGCCTGTGTTGTGCACCTTGTCTTGCCATCGGTGAGCACCATTTGGGAGGGGACTAACACCTTCTGGGGATCCCACGCCCTGCCTGATGCTTAAGTGATCAATACTTGTTTGTTGCTTACGTGACTGTCACCAAACATTTCTTACTCATCCTCTTTCTTGCAGAGAAAATGGGCACCTAGTCACTTTTCCTTTCCTGGAGGCTTTTCCCTTAAAAGCCACTTCATAATCCTCCCCTAGTTTCTCGCCAGCTCCCCAGAGGGCAGGCCATCTGTCCCCGTTCCTGCTTCTCAGCACTCTCTGGGTCTCTTCAGAGTCAGGGAAATGACAGCAGGGAGGGAGAGGGCCTGCACCCACGGAGGCAACGATAATGCAGGGCTAGGAGAGGCTGAGATGCAGGGCTAGGAGAGGCTGAGATGCAGGGCTAGGAGAGGCTGAGATGCAGGGCTAGGAGAGGCTGAGATGCAGGGCTAGGAGAGGCTGAGATGCAGGGCTAGGAGAGGTGCAATGAAGCCACCTCCAGAGACTAGTTCGAGGATCAACAGAAAGTGACCAGAAACCAGGGAGCCTTTGTGATGGGACATTCACCAGAGTTCGCAAAATTCAGGTTTGTTTCATATCTTTATTGACAAAAAAAGTCACAGCACTTCAGACTCTATTCAATAAACACACGAACAGTAACAAAGGGCACCCACAAGTGACAGGCCTCGTCCCTAAAGTCTAGATCCAAGGCTGTGCCGGAGGGTGTGGGTGTCCTCTTAGCCCTACTACCTCGGCGTCTCCACGGACCCCCCACCTCACTCACACCCCCAAGTGCAGTTAGAACTGTGCAGAAACAAGTCACTCTAGAGGAGCTGGGCCCCACTTCATTGCCAGGGAAAAAGACAGAAACGGTAAAACTTTGTCTTCACGCAGGGCAAGCCGGGTGCTTCCGGGGCCTGGCCAGCATCACCTGTAGTCTCAGAGCTGGGGCAGAGAAAAAGGCAGAGGACGCTCCCCACTTGGCAGTACTGAGCAGAAGAGTGTGGGTCACTGGTCACATGGCAGCCCCAAGCCACCATGCAGACTCCTCTCATCAGCCAGAATCTCCCAGGGGAACAAGGCTTCCAAGCAGGAGTACCAGCTTGGTTCACAAAGGGTGTGGGTAAAATTCTCTCCCAGAAATCTTAAACAAATCATCCTCAGACTCCTGGAGTTCTGGAACAATTCACCTGTCACTGGGTTGCAGTGAGCAGGGAAAGTTGGTGAACACCAGCCCTCCCTCCAGGACAGCAGAAGATCGCTCCCATTTCCCACAGCACCTGGCTCGGGGCTCAACTGCAGCCTTTCCCTCGCCCAGCTGTGCAATTCTGAGAAGAGCAATGCGGTGATGGTGTACTCAGGAGGCACTTGCTCAATGTCCGCCCTCTAGCCTACCCCTGCACTTGGTGGCAGAGCTGGGGTTCATCGCCCAGCCCGGAGCCCTGGCTGGCAGGCACACCCCAGGGAAGCAGGACGGCCTGAATGAAGCCCATCAGGCAAGGCCCCGAGTTAAGCTGCTTTTCCTCCTAGTCAGTCTGACATTGTGCATTTGACTTGGCCAAAGGGCACCACTTCCCAAGTCTTCTCTCCTGCTCTGCTCAGAGCAGCTTTCCCTGCTAGCTCTACTTTACCTCGACTCCACCCAAATCTCTTTTTTCCCTGAAAGATCTGGCAGGATGGATGCCTGGAACCCTTTTGAAGGGGTGGCTGCTTTTACTACAGGTGGGAGTTCCTCTAACATTTTACAGCTGTAAAAATACTGGGCACGCGCCAGACTTCTGAGGCGCTGACATATATACTTACGGCGGTGTGTAGACATAAATGTATCACCAGAAACCCCTGCACGCACGTGTCTATGTTACTCTACAGATACAGAGAAATAAGGAAAAAAGTGAGAATCCTAGAGAAAAGTTAAGCCATCTGGGCACAGTCAGGTCACAAGCTCAAAAGACACTTGGCACAGTCTACGGTATTTCTAGAAATCACTACCCTAGACGCACCGAATAAGCACTCAAGCTGCGGAGCACAGAGAACCTCAGCTGTGAAGGTGCCCAGGAGCGCCTGGCCTTCTCCCTACCACTTGCCGCATCAGGGAAGGTTGTCCAGGGAAAAATAAGGATTCTCTGGCTCTTTTGCATTCCGTGACCACTCCCCAAGACTCAAAACCTCAGAAAGTGCGGACACTAGCTTTGTGGTCACAGCCAAAGGAGGGCTTCGCTACACCCTAGTCAAACAAGCACTGGACCCTCAGCAACATGGCATCCACAGAAACAAGTAATGGCGAGGGTGGGTGAGAGACGCAGGGGGTCCCAGACTGCCCAGCAAACACATATACGCTACTGGGGACACTGAAGAGTCGCTGACACCGCTGTGGGGCGGGTTTGCCAAGGCTAGAAACCAAGAAGAGACACAAATATTGCACATTCAGTCAAGGTATTTCCAAGGGACAGTCACAGAAATTACAGCTCTCTTAAGATATAACAGAATACATTTGGCAACTTTCAAAAGAACTGCCCTCCCCACCCCAAGCCATAAGAGGGTCCACAAAGTCCCTTTATCTTTGGTCCGGTTTAAAAAGCCAGGGAAGAAAGACAGGGTCAATGCTGGGTAAGAAAAGGCTGCAGATGCAGTTACACCAACTACCTCATGCTCCCGTCTGTCTGTCTCTCTGACTCAAACCTCCTTGTGGGGAGAAAGCAAGTTCACCAGAGGGTCCTGGCTGCTGGAGACAACTGAGGCAAAGCTCCACGCGGTGGCAGCTTGGTGCTCTGAATCCAAACTCCAACCACAACAAAGGACACCTCATCCTCTGTCTCCTCACAGAGGCTCTGTTCATAGGAATATCGGGTACTCCGGTAACCCTATCCTTTATCTAAAACCTCGACTCGACAAGCCGCAGCTGGAACTCTCTGAAGCTGCTGTATGACTCTGAGGGTGCAGAGAAGGAAAGACAGTGTTCCAAAGCAGCTGCCAACGCCCAGTGTGGCACGCTAGGGTGAAACCACGGCACAGCTCAGGGACAATCCTTCCTTTGCTCCAAGCCATTCCAAGGAGCTAAGCCGTCCTCCCCCTTCTCCCAGATCCCCAAAAGGCTCCAACTGGGATCCCAATCCAGCTGCTGTTGCAAAGATCTGTTACAATACTGGCTAAGGAAAAAAAAGCAAGTTTCTGAAAAAGTACTCTGCAGCCAGAAGTTGCATCTGTCTTCGGAGTCCTGCGGGTGGGGGTGGGATTCCTTTGGTTTTGACCAGAACATGTCTCCACTTGGGGGCCAGGCTCAGCTCTGCTTCGCAGTAGCGTGGTTACTGTACAGGAGCGAGATTGAACTTCACAGAGGTGCTCTGCGGGATTGCTCTCTTGACATTTGGGATTCTGGCGTCTCAGATTCTCAGTTTTACATCCGTGATCCTCTCTCCTGAAGAATCTGAAAGTGGGAGATGGGGAGAAGGCCAAGGCTGGTAGGCAGACTGCCGACGGAAAAGGAAGAGACCTGAGGCCGCTCTCTGCTGGACCCTGGCGAACAGCCCAGGATTCTGTCACCCCAGGAAGCAAGGTGGCAGCGGAGCTCAACCTCACCCAAAGCCCTCAAGTTGTAAAACACGATCTTGCAGAACACAGTTAGGCCTAACATTTATGTGCTATTGGACCAAAATTTTCCTGTGCTAAAGGACATGGTTCAAGCTTACCATATACTGGTGATTTAGAAGTGTGTAAGTGCGGAGGAAAAATAAGAAAATAGAATGAAATAATTTTCTAGGAACTTAAGAGGGGAAAAATCACAAAGGCAAGAAAATACCTTTTCTTCTGAGGCAGCAAAAAAGAACAATAGTTTCAAAGGATAAATGCAAAATACTTTCCAATTTTGAGTCCAGAATCCTCATCTTACAGTAACTGGTGGCAAGCTTTTCTTCTGCACTGCTTTGGCAGAGGCTGGAGAAAGTCTCCCGTTTGCAAGTTCACATTTCCTAGCTAACTAAAATCCCTCACGGCTCCATAAACCCTGATTTAAATTACAACAGACAAAATAACAAAATGAAGGGGGAATGCAAAGCTGGCTTTAGAAGAGGGAATAAATGAGAAGCAACAGTTTAGGCAAAGCCCACAGAGACACAATTCCAGTGAGATGATTTCTTACCTTTGCCTTTTCACTCGGCTCTATAACGATGCCATTGGTAGAATTATTTAGTTCTCTGGAGACGACACAGAGGAATTCCGCCTGATCCTCATTTCCATAGTTATAGGAAGAGCCAATGCTGATCAGCTGATGAAACAAGGCTGTGGTGAACATTCACTAAATGCTAAAGTGCTACACAAATCACACCCTCCTCCTGACTGAACTTTTGTTGTTTTACTTCTCAAAGGACAAAGAATTCTCTGTGAGTATCAAGGCCCTGGGAATAACTGGGCCTGTTACTCACTGGGACATCACCAATGAGGCTTCCCCAAGAAGGAAAGCACGCCTTTCACCACAGCCCTCATGCGAGCCCTGAAGCCACCCAAAGGCAGTGGAGGATTAACATGACCACTCTCCCTCCATCAGACACTGAGGTGAAACAGAATGTTCTGTGAATGAATGTGGACACCAGCTTTAGCCAAAACGCAGAAGTCCCAGACAGGAGACTGGTGTGCTCAGAAGGACCTGGAAAGCACCAAGCAAACATCGAGAAGCTCCTGAAAGCCACATGCTGCTGGTGCTTTTAACCCTTCTGGAGAACTGAATTCAGTATTTAATCCTAAATGGGAACTACACATGCAGAGGGAGGAGCTGAGCAGAGGCTGAGGTTGTCCTGAGGTCTCCCGGGGAGACCACAACTGATTCACCATGGGACTGGGCTGGGGGCCCCTCTCGATGTCCTGACATCCTCATGCACGTAATGGAGGCACTGACAACATACTTCGTCCTCCCAGAATACAGTCATAAGATGAGAAAAGTAACATCAGAAATTATCCATTGGTTTCACAAAAAAATTCCTTAAAAAAATAATATTCTTTGCTTAAGACTTTGTATCAAGGGCCGGGCACAGTGGCTCATGCCTGTAATCCTAGCACTCTGGGAGGCTGAGGGGGGCAGATCGTTTGAGCACAGAAGTTCAAGACCAGCCTGAGCGAGAGCAAGACCTTGTCTCTACTGAAAAATAGAAAGAAATTAGCTGGACAACTAAAAAAGAAAAAAAAAAAAATATATATATATATACATATATATATATATAAAAATTAGCCGGGCATGGTGGCGCATGCCTGTAGTTCCAGCTGAGCAAGAGCGAGAGCCCATCTCTATTAAAAATAGAAAGAAATTAGCCAGACAACTAAAAATACATATAGAAAAAATTAGCCAGGCATGGTGGTGCATGCCTGTAGTCCCAGCTACTCGGGAGGCTGAGGCAGGAGGATTGCTTGAGCCCAGGGGTTTGAGGTTGCTGTGAGCTAGGCTGATGCCATGGCACTCTAGCCTGGGGAACAGAGTGAGACTCTGTCTCAAAAAAAAAAAAAAAAAGAAAAAAAAGGACTCTGTATCAGGGAAAGTACTCAGGAGTAGAGGACAATAAACTCTTGCCAACACTTTGCAACCCACACCTGAATACGAAACTAGGCTGGCACACACAGTGGAAGGTAAGAGTGAGGAATAATCACTGTTGGCTCTAAAGGCAGAGACACATTTGCATTTGATCTGCAACATAATGCTGTAAACATACACTGTAGCTTTTATTTTAGAAGGGAAGATGATGACTTCTTAAACTCTACATATGGCTGGGCTTGGTGGCTTATGGCTATAATCCTAAGACTTGCAGAGGCCTAGGTAGGAGGATTGCTTGGGGCCTGGAGTTTGAGACCAGCCTGGGCAACACAGTGAGAACTCATCTCTACAAAAAATAAGAAAATGAGCCAGGCTTGGTCACGTGCATCTATAGTCTCAGCAACTCAGGAGGCTAAGCCAGAAGGATCGCTAGAGGCCAGGACTTTGAGGTTGCTGTGAATTACGATGATGCCACTGCACTCTAGCCTGGGTGACAGAGTAAGACCATATCTCAAAAAAACCCCCAAAACTCAACTCTACATAAAAATAGGCATTAGCCATATAAAATATATTCACTCTTCACTCTCAGCCTTCCTCTGTTTTGAAGGAAACAGAATTGAACAATTCTGCCCTCTACTGGGAGAGAATAGTAAAGCTCTGACTCTCAGTCACAAACTGGAGGCTAAAGGAACTGAAGCGGAGAGGACAGTAAAGCACCTTGCCACACTTCTCACTGCACCTGACTCCTCTGTCATATACCTGTCCCCCGAGCTTTTCCAGGCGGATTATACAGACATTCAGAATTATAAAGTCCTGACCCTGGGAGAAGGAAAGGAAGGCTTGTCAAATCCCTGTCTTCTTTAGGGATTCATTCTAGAATCCCCCTGAGGGAGGAAAAACCAAAGGGAAGCACTTTCAAGACCAAACAGGCTCACTATTTGACCCCTGCGTCCAGTCAAACTGAAGCTGTGGACCTGCGGCTGGGAGATACGGCACTCCTCCCAACTCTCCCAACGCACCAGGTACTCCTGAGCCAACCACCCCCACCGAGCGGCTCTTCCCCCTGTTTTGGGGTGGGATCATACCTGGCCCTGCTGATCTCCCAGGACTATTAACTGGCTGCTGCCAGAGATTGTTTGGAGAGCTGCAGCCCCCTAGGATGAGATATTGGGATTGCTGCTCTTTAAGAGACATACCTGTTCGAATTTCCAACCGTCAGACATAGTGGAGACCATCTGTGTGAGCTCTTCCTCCTGACACTGCAGGACTCTGTACACGTGCTTCACGGGGCCCTGCAAAAACCCAGCACAGACTGTGAAGAACAGCAGCAAGGACACCACAGTTTGCAGCTGCCCCAAGGAGGCTCTTCAAAGGCATAAACGATAAAAAGAAGTTTGCTTGAAAATTTTCTCTTGGCAGCCACCCGCCATCCCCCTTTGCAGACAATACTGTGGTTTTTCAATAAAAACTCATCCCAGGAAAAGAATAAAAGCGTCTCAGAATATTAATCAATAGGTAAAATGATTCTGAACTTTGGGGCATGAGTTCCGTGAGCAGCTGTACTGACAAACACAGATTCTATCCACTTCCCCAAGGAGAAAACAGAGTAAGATTACTCTTCACAAGAGAGCCACATTTTTTGCTGAGATTGTTTATATCTGACAGACATGCTGCAAATGTATACCATATTTTGGTTTATTCAGAGTAATATACGTGATTGTTGGAATAACATATTAAGATATTAAATTAATATAGCAAATAGGAATCTCATAATGTTCAAATGTTCAAGCTTTTTTATTTTTATTTATTTGTTTCTTGAGATAGTCTGGCTTTGTTGCCCAGGCTAGAGTGAGTACCATGGCATCAGCCTAGCTCACAGCAACCTCAAACTCCTGGGCTCAAGCGATCCTCCTGCCTCAGCCTCCCAAGTAGCTGGGACTACAGGCACACACCACCATGCCCGGCTAATTTTTTCTATATATATTAGTTGGCCAATTAATTTCTTTCTATTTATAGTAGAGACGGGGTCTTGCTCTTGCTCAGGTTGGTTTTGAACTCCTGACCTGGAGCAATCTGCTTGCCTCGGCCTCCCAGAGTGCTAGGATTACAGGCGTGAGCCACCGCGTCCGGCATGTTCAAGCTATTTTTAACCCTCTGCTGATGCTACCTGAAAGTGTTTCACTGTTAAAAGGTAACACTCTTGTTACAGAAGTGTGGCAGTACCAGTGACTTGGGAGGCTGAGGTGGGAGGATTGCTTAAGGTCAGGAGTTTGAGTCCAGCCTGGGTGACAGAGTGAGACCCTATCTCTTAAAAAAAAAATGATGCCCCAGTGCTGTAGCACTAGGGCCCCTTTACTTTCTCCCCAGGAGCACACATGAGTGTTCAGCAACCTGGGACTGTCAGTGTCAGGTACAACAACTGCATGTTTACTGCCCAGCCTTGAGGGCAGGAAGCATTGGTTAGTTACCTTACAAACAGTAACAATGACACTCAGTCATGGAGAGAGGGACCACTTATGTTCAATACAATTTTAAGCCTTTGTACTCGCTTGCTTTTTTGTTGATTCCTTTATTCTACTCGGGATTTAATTTTTTAAATACCCCAGATTTTACAAAGTGCGGCAGTAGAATAAAAAACTAGAATTTCTTTTCATACAAACTTATTTATTTGGATTTTTTTATATTTCAAATTATTGATACATTCAAAGAGTAATTTTAATCTCTATAATTTTTGCTAACCGTGTTGAGTCACACTCGACATCCGAGTGCAAAGGGTTAAGAAAACAGGAAATATTGTCCGTGAGCTCAGAGAATTGAAAAAAAAAAGAAAGAAAATAGGAAATGTGTCCTTAAAAATGATGAAAACTTTATATTTGTACTTTTGCAACAGCATGACTGGGCTTCAATTATTTGGAAAATTAGTTTTTGAACATCTCACTACTTGGGAAATTGAGGATAAACAAAAGCAGCTACCAATGACTGAGTACCCCAAGCTCAAATTGTCACACTCTTCTCCTCTAGTCTTCCCTGTGGTCCTGGATGGCTGGTGTTAGCTCTCTTCTACACGAGGATACCTGTGTCCAGAATGAAGCACCTGCCCGAGTGCGGGTAGAGCTGGGATTGGAGCCCAGGTCTGCCTGCCAATACTATGTTTTTAACTGTATGCTTTTTCCTTCTAAAAGAGGTATAACTATCATTAACCAATGTACTAAGAAATTAAAATTTTCCTTCCATATAAAATATAAGACAAGGCCGGGCGCAGTAGCTCAGGCCTGTAATCCTAGCACTCCGGGAGGCCGAGGCGGGCAGATTGCTCCAGGTCAAGAGTTTGAAACCAGCCTGAGCAAGAGCGAGACCCTGTCTCTACTATAAATAGAAAGAAATTAATTGGCCAACTAATATATGTAGAAAAAATTAGCTGGGTATGGTGGTGCATGCCTGGAGACCCAGCTACTTGGGAGGCTGAGGCAGGAGGATTGCTTGAGTCCAGGAGTTTGAGGTTGCTGTGAGCTAGGCTGATGCCATGGCACTCACTCTAGCCTGGGCAACAAAGCCAGACTCTGTCTCTAAATAAATACATACATACATACATACATAAATAAAAGACAAATCCCCTGAAGATTTCAATTGGTTCTAACTACACATTTTGGAAACAATTAGATGTTTTATATTACACAATTTAGAGTATCACAAAAGTTTTGTGAGATTAGCCACAGTTGTCCAAGTCCCAGGTATTCAAGATGCCATAATATTGCCTGGTTTTTTGTTCCTCTTTGAAAGTAAACTACTGGTGCTGCCAAATGCACCAAGATCAATCAACTAAAAAAATACCATTGGCTGGGCACGGTGGCTCACGCCTGTAATCCTAGCACTCTGGGAGGGCGAGGTGGGAGGATTGCTCGAGGACAGGAGTTGGAAACCAGCCTGAGCAAGAGTGAGACCTCATCTCTACTATAAATAGAAAGAAATTAATTGGCCAACTAATATATATCGAAAAAATTAGCTGGGCATGGTGGCGCATGCCTGTAGTCCCAGCTACTCAGGAGGCTGAGGCAGCAGGATTGCTTGAGCCCAGGAGTTTGAGGTTGCTGTGAGCTAGGCTGACGCCATGGCACTCACTCTAGCCTGGGCAACAAAGTGAGACTCTGTCTCAAAAAACAAAAACAAAAGCAAAAGCAATACTATTATTAAAGACAGCAAAGTAGTTAGAATGGTGGCAGCCACTAAAAGAGGTAAGAGGTCATGAAAATGAAGGCGGGTGGGAGTCCACTTCTTGGGCGTGGCCCCAGAGCTACATGTGTGAGGGACTGCAGACTAGTTAAAGGAGGTAACATGTTTGGAAATCCACACACAGTTCACTTCATCTTAGAGCCACGTGAGACAAGTACAAAAGAGAGTGTCTTTGAACAACATCAAATCCTTTCTCAGAGTTTCACCATATAAAAAGAACAGATGGAAAGATCAATTAACATCAAAAAGGTCTTGACATTCCTAGAACAAAAAAGCTTCCAACTGGGTATAAATCTACAAACCTTCAGAATCTAGAGGATTAACTACCTTAATTGCTGTCATCAAATAGAAATCTTATAATACTCTCTAGGAATTAGCTTATGGCAAAGAAGGGAGAACGTTTAGGTACCATGTTTGAAAGGTTTCAAATTATATAATTTTTGGTACCACCAAAATTTACACTAAACAAATCAAGTTTGTTTTTAGAATGTGGAAAACTAAGGACAAGACTAGATTTCCAAAATGTCTAAGCTATTTAGTATCTACTATAGTGAAAGATGCCATGTAAATATGAGATGGCAAAGAGACTGGCAACACTAGATCACATTTCAAATGGTAATCTGCAAACCACCTACAAATTCATCTTTGAACATCAAAAAGGAGCCTTTCTGCAGTCGGCCACTTGGACGATAACTAAATGAATAAGCCCTTCTTGCTACCTTTGCAAACTGCTGAAGATGAAGTGGTAAGACAGCTCATTTTTGTTGTCAGTGTCAATTATTCATCCAGATATTCCATCCAGAGCCAGGAAATTTTGCTACATGAAGTCTAACACAGAAAGAACAAGGGATTGCATTTTACTTTTTTTCCCCCACACTTCATTATCAGAAATATTAGGCTGTGCACAGTGGCTCACGCCTGTAATCCTAGCACTCTGGGAGGCTGAGGCATGAGGATTGCTTGAGGTCAGGAGCTCTAAAAAGAAACTCATTGCTTTCTTCTTTTTAAAAGATTTTTATTTATTTTTTTCCTGCCCCCCTGCCTTCTTCTTAATGGCAGGAAAATTCTAGGCTGCAATAGAGTCTACTAAAGACAGCATCTATCACCAGTATCTGATGGGCTAAGAGGCAACTACACTACAGACAGGCGGTCCCAGTAGAGCATGACTCTGCCCTCTGTCACTGCAACTCTGTAGTGTACATTCTTTTTTTTTTTTTTTTTCTTGAGACAGAGTCTCGCTTTGTTGCCCAGGCTAGAGTGAGTGCCCTGGCGTCAGCCTAGCTCACAGCAACCTCAATCTCCTGGGCTCAAGCAATCCTGCTGCCTCAGCCTCCTGAGTAGCTGGGACTACAGGCATGTACCACCATGCCCGGCTAATATTTTCTATATATATATTAGTTGGCCAATTAATTTCTTTCTATTTATAGTAGAGACGGGTCTCCCTCTTTCTCAGGCTGGTTTTGAACTCCTGACATCGAGCAATCCGCCCACCTCGGCCTCCCAGAGTGCTAGGATTACAGGCGTGAGCCACCGCGCCCAGTCAATAGTGTATGTTCTTAAAACAGAGCCTAACACATGTTCCTGCCAGACTTCAAGCTTCTTGAGAGCAAGGACCTTCCGTTACTCACAGAATTCCAAGGGCCTAATAGGAGCTATTATGTATGGCCAAACACATGTGAATGATGTGATGTGAAGTAAGCTAAGGATGTCCTCTTGTCTTTCCTTCCCACAAACTAAGTGACATATTTTGTTTCACTTTGTTATTGTATCTACTGAGCTATATAAAGATCAAGACATCATAATAAAGACAAGTTACCATTATGTTCTCAGAAACATGATTTGCAAGCAGCTTCTGCAACCTATCCCAGGAGACTGGTTTCAAGTCACTCGCAGGAGCTGGATGTGACATGATCACATGCTAAAGGCTCATCTTAATAAAGAGCGACCAACTGGTTTTCGAAAGTAAGACCTTGTTTGGTTTATGTAGAAGGAGACAGATACTCTGTCAGAGAGAACAGGTTTTGGACCTAAAGTGCCCTGGGCTCCTCCCACTGCCATATGGTGAGCAGCGACAATCTCCTCGCTCTTCTAAAGGGACATGGGGCTGTTCTGTATTCTGTGATTTCTCCTCTAATTCCTCATTCTAAGCAATTCTGGCCGAACACGGCAGACAGGCAGTGTTCTGCACAGACCGCCGGCTCTAAGGGGAAAGGTATACTTTTCAAATCACATCCCGACATACGAATAGAGAAAGCCACTTTAAACATCTCCCCCTTAAAAGTTCCAAACACATTACTTGTGAAGTTCTGTTCTCATTGTCTCGTATCCTTTCCTTAACCAGCCGCACGAGAGACGCGATGTTGTAAAACTCGGCTTCTTCCAGTACACCTAGAATGAAGACCAAATTCTACTCAGAGAGGTGTGTAAGTTCACTAGAAAAACACCAAGAAGAGGCTGGAGTTCACATGTTTGCTCACAACTGTATTTTTCATATGCAAATCTAGCCTCTCTCCTTCTGCCTAGGAAATATCTCTTCACTGCTTAGGGTACACCCATGACCTTTTCCCCAGCGTAACAAGTCAGAGGGTCTGCTCTGTGCACTCCATTTCATCTCTCATGTTCCTTACCTGGCACCTGTCCATGAGCTGCCGGATGTCTTTCCCACATGTCACTTAGTTCCTGGAACTAATAATGTTGGACACCTCCTGAACTTGCAATTTTTACCTAGTTTGCCCTAAAAGACATTGGGGGATAGGGGATGGAGATGTGTATATAAATGTATGTGGACCAAACTTAATAGGATGCTAACTAAGGATGCTAACTACTTGAACAATATAAAAGGAATCATTGAAAGACCCCCACGATAAACAAAAATCAAAGGACTTACACATGACTGCTATGAGGTGTGTGACCTGTACCAGGAACAAAATTTGCTATAAAGGCCATCATTAAGACAATGGATGCCTGGGCACAGTGGCTCACACGTGTAATCTTAGCACTTTGGAAGGCCAAGGTGGGGGGATCGCTTGAGGTCAGGACTTTGAGACCAGTCTGAGCAAAAGTGAGACCCCATCTCTACTAAAAATAGAAAAAATAAGCCAAGTGTGTTGGCGCATGCCTGTAGTCCCAGCTACTCGGAAGGCTGAGGCAGAAGGATTGCTTGAGCCTAGGAGTTTGAGGTTGCCATGAGCTAGGCTAATGCCACAGCACTTTAGCTCAGGAGACAGAGCTAGACTATCTCAAAAAAAACAAAAAACAAAAACAAAAACGAAAGACAACTAACAAAACTGGAATATAAGCTATAGATAAGAATATTTATCAACATTAAATTTCCTGAGCTTGATAACTATACTGTCTATGGTTATATAAAAGAGTATCCTTGTTCTTGGGAAATATACACTGAAATATTAAGGGGTGAGATCTGCAATCTATTCTCAAATAGTTCAGAAATAAAAACTGTGGTGGGGGTAGGTAGGAAGATAAGAAGGAGAGAATGGAAGAAGGGGCAGAATGAATGATAACGCAAATATGACAAAAATGTTAAAACCTGGTGAATCTGGGTAAAGTTCTTTGTACTACTCTTGCTCTTTTCTCTAAGTCTGAAATTATTTCAAAATAAAATTTTTTTCTTTTTTTTTTTACTATCAGCCCAGGTAACAAAATAAAATTTTATTGAAGGCATTTAGAAAAGATACTTACTATTCCTCTTTTCTTTCTTTCTTTTTTGAGACAGAGTCTCACTTTATTGCCCAGGCTAGAGTGAGTGCCGTGGCGTCAGCCTAGCTCACAGCAACCTCAAACTCCTGGGCTCAAGCAATCCTGCTGCCTCAGCCTCCCAAGTAGCTGGGACTACAGGCATGTGCCACCATGCCCGGCTAATTTTTTTTTTTCTATATATATTAGTTGGCCAATTAATTTCTTTCTATTTATAGTAGAGATGGGGTCTCGCTCTTGCTCAGGCTGGTCTCGAACTCCTGAGCTCAAATGATCCGCCCACCTCAGCCTCCCAGAGAGCTAGGATTACAGGCTTGAGCCACCGCACCCGGCCATATTCCTCTTTTCAAGAAACAAGATTACTCATGAGTTGGGAGTTGCAGCTGGATGGTAGGTGCAAAGAATTCACCGTACTATTTCTATTACTTTTTTTTTTTTTTAACTTTTGTTCTCTCTTTTTTTTTAACAAATCTTTTTTTTTTATTTCAGCATATTATGGGGGTACATATTTTAAAGTTTCAATAAATACCCTATTTCTATTACTTTTATATGCATTTGAAATATTAAAAAAAAGGAAAAAGGACATCAAAAAAAGAGAGGATTCCTCTTTTTACCGAAACAGAATTGTTTTGCAGTCACTGCATTAACTAGTACAGCCCTTACAAACTCCCAGATCAGGGTGCCCTGGATTTAGGTTCAGTCCCCAATCTTCACCTGAATGTCTCCAATAGGACCAAGCCAAGCTTTGTAGAAAGATAACTAGACCCACTTACAGTCCAAATGCCCTACAAACCAAAAAGATGAGGTAACGATGATACACCTGACAAAGAACTGGAGAATGAATTAGGTCAGCTGCAGAAATTTACAGGGAAGCATGAGACCAAAGTCTTAAAAGAAATGAGGCCGAGCCTTTATTATTTTTTTTATAGCTCCAAGTTCAAACTAAAATTGAACATACAAATACCTGAATGTCAGAGAGATGTTTTGCTTCTTCAGACTACGGACATTCACTGCTAGCACATAAACAAATGTGAAAAAGGACTGTGACAGTTCTGAAGGTTTGGAAAGACCGCCTAAGCAGCTGAGTTACTTATCTTCCTTCTCACTAAGGAACTACACAGAGCTCAATGTGGCTTCCTTAAACAAGACTCCCTCAGACAGGACTAGGTAACTGGAGGCTTCCTGCTTAGTTCCATAAACGATTACTACACTTGCACATGAGCTCGATGAAAACCTTAAAACCAAATTCAAATCTGTAAAACAGCTTTAAAGACTTTACTTGCATTTTGAAAATGCAAACAGTGCTCTTACCTTCTTCTGCCAACTCCTTAGTAATGATGAGCTTCCCATGGCGGAGGTAGTTTAGGATAGGACCAAAGTAGGTGGGGTCCCTGTCAATCAGATACGCCCCTGTCTCGTCCTGCCAACCAAACACAAGGGTTATCATTGCGGAGCTTTCGGGAACATTTTAAACAAAGTCAGGGCAGGGTTTCACCCTCTTTGTCAGCACTCTAAGGCAATAATTCATTCCATCAGCTAAAAAAATTTTAGTGATGGCAAGTTTTGCTAGACATTTGCTTATCACAAACTATTGGCAAGAAACCTATCTTTATGTACCTTGAACTTTAAGGTCATTTCGGGTAGGGTGTTACAGATGCAGTCATAACTTAGTGGCTTGAATTTCTAAAATCTCGGCTTGGAAAACAATTACCAACATTCTTTTTTTAATTTTTATTTATTTTTTTTAAGACAGAGTCTCACTTTGTTGCCCAGGCTAGAGTGAGTGCCGTGGCATCAGCCTAGCTCACGGCACCTTCAATCTCCTGGGCTCAAGCGATCCTACTGCTTCAGCCTCCTGAGTAGCTGGGAGTACAGGCATGCAGCACCATGCCCAGCTAATTTTTTCTCTATATATTTTTAGTTGGTCAATTAATTTCTTTCTTAAAATTTTTAGTAGAGATGGGGTCTCAAGCTCAGTTTGGTTTCAAACTCCTGACCTCGAGCAATCCACCCGCCTCAGCCTCCCAAAGTGCTAGGATTATAGGTGTGAGCCACCACGAATTACCAACATTCGTATGTGGGATATTTGTTATTTAAGAAAAGAAAGAAAATGCCAGAGCTGCATGATTTAAATCTTTGTGTAAGACAAACACTCTGACTTCTCCATTGCCCCTGAACCGCATTCCTAATTCTAAGAAAACCTCTGTTTAGTTGGCAATGCTCCTGAGCTCAAGGCCAACATCAGTGGGAGTCTGCATTGCCAGCTGTAATCTCACACACCCAATTCTGTGCCCAGAGGAAGCTTGGTACTGCCAGGACTTGGCTCTGAGCAGCTTTAATCCTACTCATCTTTACAGTAAAGGGAACAAGAAGAAACTGGCTTACACTGCCACAAGGAAGCTATAAGGTAGATAAAAATAATTTCTTTATAAGCAAGGGTTTTGGAATCTCTTTAAAGTTAGGGCAGGATAGGTTTCCATCAATTTGATATTTATTAGAGGAGAGGTAGGCGAGCAATAAATGAAATCAACAAATGTTTATGCAACCCCAACTGTATTGCAAGGTGACCAGCTGAATGGCATATGGGATATAATAAGATGGTGTGAACTATGCTCAGTACCTTTAATTTGTGAACTAAAAGAAGAAAGAGTAAAGTTAAAAAGAAACTCAAACAGTTCAAACTGGAAATGGCTTAAGTGTCTCATCACCTCTCAACCCTTTGGTTACCAGCCATGCATCTTGCCCAACAGCATTCCTCCGTCTTTAAGTCTTCATTTTCCTTCACTCTTAACTGGTCAGCCTAGATTTGCACTGGCAAATAGTAACCTCTTTCTGAGGAACGCATTTCATCTCAAATATGGATCTAAAACAGCCACTGTTACCAGATAAAAGTTCTGGGGCCAGGACCTTAAGCAAGCAGTATGATATCACAAGAAGCACTCCCTGCAGCTCTCGAAGCCCAACTTGGCAGAGGGGTCTGAGAGGAAGTCTGAGAAAGCTACAAAGATGCCTTAGCTCTCCCTGACCCAGTTCTAGATGCATCTGGCACCGGCAGCGAGGGGCTGAAGAGGAGCCAGGGAAAGCTCATGCAGATCTGAGGGGCTGGGATGAGAGGAGCAGAGAATATGGAGAAAGGGTGCGGGTGGGCACAGTGCAGGAAGGGAGTCGCTGAGAACGAAGGGCGGGGTCAGAGAGAAAGCTGGGGTGTGCCTGAGGATGAGGGTGAAGGGAAAGGAGGGTCCATCTGAGGCCCCCGGGACTAGCGTGAGAGGCCAAGTGGAGGAGGGGTCGCGGCCTGAGGGAGCTGCCTGTGAGGAGCGTGTCCCAGGACTCTGCGGACGAGTCCAGGAGGAACGAGGGGGTCCGAAGGCCCGGGGGCGCGCCCGAGGGCGGGGCACACCTTGTCCGAGTCTAGCTCCGGGTCCTCCTGACAGCAGAGGCGGCAGAGGAAAGACTTGGGCTCCCGGCCTAGGGTCTGTCTGGTGGTCACGAAGTAGGTGCCGCCTACGTTCAGCCGGACCCAGCGGGCCGCGCCGCCGCCCCCTGCCCGCTCGGGTGGTCCAGGACCCGGATCCAGAGGCTGCGCGACGGCGGCGGACGGGCGGCCGTGTCCGCGGGGCATCGGGCCAGCCGGGCGTGGGCTGGGGGGCCCGCGGCCTGGGCCACCGCCGTCGCCCACCCCACTCCCGCCACCCCCTCCCAGCCCCGCCATCGCCGGGTCCAGCTGCAGCTCCGCCATCTTGGGCCGCCACCGCCGCCGCCGCCGCCGCCGCTGCCCGCGCGTAGCCGGGCCGGCCCATTTCTCGGCAGGGAGAGCCGGGCCGGCCCATCGACGGGGGTGGGGCAGGGGGGAGAGGGAGGGGAGCGCCCCCAACCAGTGCCCGGGGACCCGCGCGGTGGAGGCGCTGTGCCCGCCCCCGGGGGTGAGACTTCCGGAACCAGCCCTCATCTCTATTGGTTGATCTGCGAAGCAAGGCCCGCTCCTTTGGCCTTGGGGTTGGCTGGGAGGAGGTCTTCCGGTGACCCACTTCCGTTCCTTGCTGCTGCGGACTCTGGGCCGTCGGGGTCGGTGAAGGTGAGTGGGGTTCAGGGTGCTGGACTTGAGTCCCGGTGGGTTTCTCTGCTTTGCTGCCTCAGGCCTCGCGCCGGGCCCTCGGTTGCCCCGCTGGCACAGTGCCCAGGTGTAGCGGCTGCGCTTTGCTGCGTGTTCCCCTCTTCAACCCTCCCGGGAGCGCGAAGTCGGGGGGCCGAGCTGTGACCCGGCCGCGGCTGATTTAGATTTAGGTGCTGCCCCCAGCCCTGTCTCGTTCAGTCGTCCGCTTTGGGGACCCGGGAGACGTTACACAGACATAGTGCTACTTGCTGAGACACACTCAGCAGGCTCTGGAGGCTTCCAGAGCGTGAGCAGTATTCAGGGCTTCTCAGGTGCAGGTTTCATTTACTCATTCAACGAACATTCGTTGAGCATCTCCTATGCGCATGGCTTGTTCTAGGCACTGGAGGATTAAAGAAAAACATCTGTTTATGACTTCTGCCTTCTACTGGTGCTTGGGAAAGTCTCTGTAAGGGTATTTGTTTCTCTGGTCTCTTTAAAAGTTACCTGCTTAGTGCCTTAACAACTCCTCCCCTTCGCTCCAGGAAACGAACTGTCCTTAGAAGGAAAGAAAGGAAGAGGCAGGTGTTTGACAACTTTAAGATCCTGAGGAAGCTATCTTACACCTCCCTTGAAATCCACGCCAAAGACCTTTGGCTTTACAGTTTTCTAATATCTAACCCAGATCTTTTAAAATTACTATTTCCCCATATTGTGTCTTGGTTTAAAAAAAATATGGCTGTAACCATGTTCCATCGTCTCTCTCATTCACATATGTATTGGATACCTCTTAAAATGCAGGCAGGGCATGTCCTAGTCCTGTGGGGGTAATCCGACATGAATAAAAGGTGAAGGTGTGTTACCAATCTAGTAGGAAGGGGGGTAAGAGAGCCCCTTAAGTTTGTATAAAATTGTAGAGCAAGTTGATGTGCACAGTTTCTTTGATACTTTTAACATCTGTCTGAGTTAAGCAAGGCTGATATTATCCCCATTTTACAGATAAGGAGATCGTAGCCCAAAGTCTGCTCTATATAAGCCTTGTTAAAACTTAGGTGTGTGTCTGGTTCTGTTTACTGGAGAATCAGTGAATAAAACACAATCTAGGTGGAAATGTATTTAAATTATTAACTTTTATGCAATGGATGAACGTTATTTTAGCAACATTTCCAAAGGAACATGGAGAGCAACAAGTAGAGAGCTGGACTTTTGAGGATGAGGAGGAGTTGGGGGATAGAGGAAAGACAATTTATTTTTAAATTTTATTTATTTATCAAGAGACAGGGTCTTACTCAGTTGCCGAGGCTGGAGTGCAGAGGCATGATCAGAGCTCGCCGTAACCTCCAATTCCTGGAGTCAGGCGATCCTCCTGCCTCACTCTCCCAAGTAGCTAGGACTGCAAGCACATGCCACCACACCCAGCTAATTTTTTTTTTTGTAGGGACGGGGTCTTGCTCTTTGCCCAGGCTTTTCTCAAACTCCTGGGCTAATGGGATCCTACTGCATTGGCCTCCCAAAGTGGTAGGATTAGGAAGGACAATCTAGTGGGAGAGAATATATTTTTGTGGCAGATTACACACCTTGAATTTGAAAAGCTAAACTGTCCTCCTTTTCTGATTTAGTAATCTTAGTTCCTCTAGTTGATAAATATACCCACCAAGTGCTCAACAGATGCTGATCTATTTCTTAAAGACTTGCTTATTTCTAAGATGCCCTTTAGAGCATTCTCTCCAAGATCCCTGCTTTGGTCTTACTTGACTTACTTTATTTTCCAGGATCCCAAGATGGCTGGGCGAAAACTTGCTCTAAAAGCCATTGACTGGGTAGCTTTTGGAAAGATCATACCTCAAAACCAAAAGGCTATTGCTAACAACCTGAAATCTTGGAATGAGACCCTCACCACCAGGTCAGTATGTTTCTGAGAGGGAGCCCCATACTTGCCACTGAATCTAGAAGCAAACAGTGTTGTGGAATTACATGTGGATTCCTGATGCTTTTCTGACAACATATAAAGAATGCATTTTCCTTGCCAGGCGCGGTGGCTCGTGCCTGTAATCCTAGCACTCTGGGAGGCCGAGGTGGGAGGATTGCTCGAGGTCAGGAGTTCGAAACCAGCCTGAGCAAGAGCGAGACCCCATCTCTACCATAAATAGAAAGAAATTAATTGGCCAACTAATATATGTAGAAAAAATTAGCCGGGCATGGTGGCGCATGCCTGTAGTCCCAGCTACTCGGGAGGCTGAGGCAGGAAGATCGCTTGAGCCCAGGAGTTTGAGGTTGCTGTGAGCTAGGCTGACGCCAGGGCACTCACTGTAGCCTGGGCAACAAAGCAAGACTCTGTCTCAAAAAAAATAGAAAAAGAATGCATTTTCCAAACAGAAGTATTTTTTTGCATATTTGTAATGACCCTACAAGAGAATAATGTGATAGCACTCCAGGTCATACGAATAAGGAAGTTACTGTGTGAGTTTTCTGTTTGCTCATGGGACAAGCCTAACTTTTGCTTTTCCATGTGAGCAGGTTGGCTGTTCTACCTGAGAAACCACCAGCTATTGACTGGGCTTACTACAAGGCCAATGTGGCCAAGGCAGGCTTGGTGGATGACTTTGAAAAGAAGGTGAGACTTCAGACCACTAAAGCACTAAGCTTGTGTGGGTGGGGGAGCAGGGAGGAGAATAATCAATTACATGTATAGGCTGGTAGCTAGATCCCTAGGGGAGCTTAGGAAAGATGGATATGGCCAGAGGCCTAGCAGTAAATAGGTGCAGAGGATCAGGGTCTGTTCCTTCAGCCGCTTGGGATAGTGTTAATCTGGGAGCCAGAGGGCTGTCAAGTTAAATGTTTGCCCACCTCTTCTTGAGTTTCCTTTTAGCCTCCTACCTATCTCCCTTTGGAACAAGCACCTTTTCTATTCTTTTCCTGTTTTTCTTCTTTTTCTGCTCCTTTTTTTTTTTTTTTTTTTTTGAGACAGAGTCTCACTTTGTTGCCCAGGCTAGAGTGAGTGCCGTGGCGTCAGCCTAGCTCACAGCAACCTCAATCTCCTGGGCTCAAGCAATCCTGCTGCCTCAGCCTCCTGAGTAGCTGGGACTACAGGCATGTGCCACCATGCCCGGCTAATTTTTTCTACATATATTAGTTGGCCAATTAATTTCTTTCTATTTATAGTAGAGATGGGGTCTCGCTCTTGCTCAGGCTGGTTTCGAACTCCTGAGCTCAAATGATCCGCCCACCTCGGCCTCCCAGAGAGCTAGGATTAGAGGCTTGAGCCACCGCGCCCGGCCTTCTGCTCCTTTTTTTATTGCTTCTTATAATTGTAATTTTTCATCCACCTATCGTCCTTTGATACTTAGACGTTAAGTCTCAATATCCAAAGTTATTTGCTTATTCACTTGCAGAGGCTTATTGAGAGCCTACTCAATGCCAGTCACGGTGTTTAGTGCTAGGGCTAGAACACTAAGCAGGCTTCTGAGGAGACTATCTTCATGTACATTATGCAAACATACTTCCACCAATCATATTTCTAGGGTTGTCATGTAAAAGAGAAATCAGAATTTCTTTAGAATTTGGGGTGCCAAGAGGTCATTTTCCTGGTCATAGAGTCCAAAATAACAATTCTGTAATAAAGAATTGTCTAGGCCGGGCACGGTGGCTCACACCTGTAATCCTAGCACTCTGGGAGGCCGAGGCGGGCGGATTGCTCAAGGTCAGGAGTTCGAAACCAGCCTGAGCAAGAGTGAGACCCTGTCTCTACTATAAATAGAAAGAAATTAATTGGCCAACTAATACATATAGAAAAAATCAGCTGGGCATGGTGGCGCATGCCTGTAGTCCCAGCTACTCAGGAGGCTGAGGCAGCAGGATTGCTTGAGCCCAGGAGTTTGAGGTTGCTGAGAGCTAGGCTGACACCACGGCACTCTAGCCCGGGCAACAGAGTGAGAGTCTGTCTCAAAAAAAAAAAAAAAAAAAAAATTGAAATGCATACTGGCTTCCTCTTGGGACAAAAAATATGTTTTAATACGATCTGTAAAGATTAGCAGTTTTGAGCCCTTTGGGCTCCTGGGTATATTGGTGACAACTCACTTTCCTTGTGTTGTAGTTTAATGCCCTGAAGGTTCCTGTACCAGAGGATAAATATACTGCCCTAGTGGATGCTGAAGAAAAGGAGGATGTAAGTAGTTGATGCTCTTACTTGCTCTCCAGTTCTCTTAATACTGACAGCTCTGTGTGTGTCTTAGCAGCTAGCTTAAGGTAGAGTGAGTTAAATTAAAAATTTAGGAGTTGACAGCAGGAAAAGAATGAATTGTTAATAAATATAACAAGATGGATGAATTTCAAAATAATTATGCTGAGTGAAAGAAGCCAGCAAGAAAAAAAAGTACATACCATATGATTCCATTTTTATACAACTCTAGAAAATGCAACTAATCTGTAGTGACAGAAGGCACATCAGTGGTTGCCTGGGGATAGTTGGGAGGGAGGTGATAAATATATTCACTATTTTGAGTGTGGTGATGGTTTCACAGGTGGATACATATATCAAAACTTATCAAACAGTGCTCTTTAAATATGTGCATTTTATTTCAGTTATACCTTAAAGCTGTTGGAAACAAGAAGTTGGAACTAGGTAGAAAAATTATCCAAGTAGTAGTCAAATAACTATTTGCTTAAATGCATCGAAGGACAAACATTGGAACCCAGATGACTTGTGATGTGGCCAGAGAGAAGTCTGGCTAGGTGGTCATGTGGTTTGTCCTGACCATTCAGTGGCCGGTCCCTATGACACAGGCATTTCTAGGTCCTCTGCATGAGAAACTTGCTGAAGAAGAAACCTGGTCCTGACATCCAAGGTGGTTTTCCCTGGTGGGCTTCTCCGTGGTGTCAGGGAAAGCTATGGCTCTCCTCCCAGAGTGAGCGCTCCCTAGTGGTCACGTGTTCTCCGTAGGGCTCTAAGACTCCTACCTTGGGAGCCTGGGGGAAGAATACAGCTTGGCTTCAGAACCCAATTTCTCCTTTCTCTTAAAGGTGAAAGCCTGTGCTGAGTTTGTGTCTCTCTCAAAGGTCAGGATTGAGGAATATGAGAAAGAGGTAAGGATGCACCATGGCCTTTGCCTGCAGTAGTGTCTCTCTTTCATGGCCACACCTCTTTTACCCAGCGGCAGTAACCTGCCTGGATTCTTGTTTTGCGTCTCTGTGGCCCTATGTACCTTAACCAAGCACATTTCCCCTCTTTGCAGCTGGAGAAGATGAAGAACATAATTCCATTTGATCAGATGACCATTGAGGACTTGAATGAAGTCTTTCCGGAAACCAAATTAGACAAGGAGAAGTATCCCTACTGGCCCCACCAGCCAATCGAGAATTTATAAAAAATTGAGTCTGGGAGGAAGTTCTGGCCCTTATATTACACACTCTGGACATTAAAGATAAAAATAATTATGTAGTTCCGGGTGTGTCTTCTCTGTGGTTGAGATAAACATCTCTTCTGAGGTGGCCTTACTGAAAATGGGCTTTTTGTTAAAAGGGAAAGATGAGCCTAAAGGTGTGTGTTGGGCCAGTTGTCTGTCAGGATATGTAGGAGCAAATTACTGAGGCCCCCGGGGCTGCTGAAATCTTAACACATAACAGTAGGCCTGTGACAGTATTCCTGGTAAAGCGGAAGTATTGTCTACTGATGCCACTGATTGCCTCGAACGTCCTTGTTGCTTTCAGACCGCTGGTTCCTGGGGAATGCTCCCTTTTTCTTGTCCATGGGTAAGTCTTAGGAGTAGCTGGTCCAAATTGCTGGTGTAACAGCAGGGATTTATTTTCTGTTTTATTTTCCATGTTTCAGCTATTGAACACAAAAGTAGTGTAAAAGGGAACTTTGAAACAAAGTTAACTGTTAAACAGCTTTTTAAATTTATTTATTTATTTGAGACAGAGTCTCTGTCACCTGGGCTAGAGTGCTGTGGTGTCAGCCTAGATCACAGCAACCTCAAACTCCTGGGCTCAGGTAATCCTCCTGCCTCAGCCTCCCAAGTAGCTGGGACTACAGGCATGTGCCACCATACCCAGCTAATTTTTTTTTCTATATATTTTTAGTTGGCCAATTAATTTCTTTCTATTTTTAGTAGTGACAGGGTCTTGCTCTTTTTTTTTCTGGTTTTTTTTTTTTTGAGACAGAGTCTCACTTTATTGCCCAGGCTAGAGTGAGTGCCGTGGCGTCAGCCTAGCTCACAGCAACCTCAAACTCCTGGGCTCAAGCAATCCTGCTGCCTCAGCCTCCCAAGTAGCTGGGACTACAGGCATGCGCCACCATGCCCGGCTAATTTTTTCTATATATTAGTTGGCCAATTAACTTCTTTCTATTTATAGTAGAGATGGAGTCTCGCTCTTGCTCAGGCTGGTCTCGAACTCCTGAGCTCAAACGATCCGCCCACCTCGGCCTCCCAGAGAGCTAGGATTACAGGC